>JAMPIV010002435.1:0-227544 GCA_024509875.1 Oreohelix idahoensis
AAACGAATCTGCCACGGACTGCGGGCGGACATCCCGTTCAGACCACAACCAAACTTTAGACATGCGCAGAAACGCGTGATTCGAATACAGCTCAGATAATATACGAAGATAGTACCTTCTCGAACAATGCCTTAAAAGGATAGGAATCGAAACATTGCAAGTTGCCAAATGCTTATCAAGAGAAGTGGGCCCGAGCGCTCCAAACATAGACATGACTTAAAATCGCTCCATATATGGACTTGACTTAAGACCGCTCAAACACAACTTATCGGCAACCCACGCCAACAAGAAAAGCGAACTACTTACAATAAAAAGTGACTATAATTTTCTCAAGTTATTTCCCTTTGCATAAGAAAAATATAAAGTACACAGAATAAGTTGCGACATTCTTGCGCAACAGTCACAAGCCGCTTTTTTTTCTTAGAAATACCATGCCCAATTGGAGAAGTCATGCAAAAGTAACAATCATTAAGATGGTTTGTCGGTTCCCTCCACACCATTGGAACTGCAAAACGCATCGATCGTCCTTTTCAGTTCAACCAGCAGCGTAGATTCGTTGCACAGGATTGGCAACATATGTTGTGGGGCCCAATACCGGTTGTCGTACATTAAGATACGTATTAGAGATAGATTTGGTCCCGTCTGAATAGAACAGAAAAAGTGGGGTTTTCTGAGAAAGAAAGTGTTAGAATAGATTCAACGAGTTAATAGATTCAGGTGAAGATCTGTCTTTGGAATGAGTAAATTCTCTAGTCCAGCCTATCTATACGACTATCTTTTGGTAACAGACAATCTATCAAACCTCCCTATAAATACAATTATAAGTTAACTACTCACACACACACAGTTAGGTGACAACAGGACTCACAGACGTGAAGACTATGGTAAATGGAGATTGGGCTGACCAACACAATTAATTAAGTTGTTGTTTAGATTATTATCACTTAAACTTCTAACAACATCAAACATATAGAAATCAATATAAACGTTGGTTACATACATAGGAAAATAACCCAATAAGTGCCCTCCCCTTTTCTTGAGAAAATATCCCAAAAGAAGTTAATAACCCAAAAGGTCAAAGATAAACACTAGGGTATAGAATAGACAGTAAAGCAAAGAACAAAGTTCCCAGTTAAGCTATCCCGTAAACAACAGTAATTGCGAAGAAAATAAAAGATGGTACAGTTTCCGTAACTAGAACGTATTTCCTCTCACTCTGCCATTCGTTGCCACATCAATCACACCTTACCTAATACTTGGTTAACAACCTCTTGAACGTAAACATCAATGTACATGTATCATAATCCAGTGTTGTGAAGTGAGCCCCAGTTCCTCTACGAAAAATTAATTTTCCTAATGGGGAACGCCTACTTTGGTGGTAGGTTATTGGATATGATAATGTCACATCAGATAGTTCATGTAGCAAAATATAAACCGCGATCTAGTGTTCACAGTAAACAATAGACAGTACTTCCAATAGCTAAAGGAAACATCTGGTTGGTAAACTGTTAATAAAGATGGTGAGGGTATATCCTATCGGTTTTTCTCTCTGGGGTTGAGTGCCGATTATGAAACAACGTATTCTCCTGGATAAATTCACTTGGAAAACACGATTGTCAGTAGTCGAGAAAAATGTTATATATATATATATATATATATATATATATATATATATATATATATATATATATATATATATATATATATATATATATATATATATATATATATATATATATATATATATATATATATATATATATATATATATATATATATATATGACCAGAGCGGGCTGATAAAATTGAATGCAAAAATCTGGGTATTTTGTAAGCCCAGTTACGTTTACTCTTATTGTTTATATTTTTGGTCTCTCTCTGGATGAAGCAAGAGGACCGAACAGGTCAACATCGAAGACCCGATAATAATAAGAATTGTTACTGTTGCTATTAGACCGTTGGCAGCTGGTTTGTGATCAGCACTAAATTTTGAAGAAAAACAAAACATTTAACCGCAATATCAATATCCTATCCTATCACGCGTAAGGGTATGATCTCTTATCCTCTCCGTCATCTAATTAAATTAAAAGGCACACATGTCCTAGCCTATCTATCACGCTTGGCTCAACTGGTACGGGTTGAGTTTTAGGTATGCGCCTTTCCCCTCCCGCCCGGTAAAACACTCAGCGCACAATGTCAGTGTTAACTCTTTGACTCTAGACCAACGCTCTGAGCGTTGCAAAATTCAACACGCCGTGCCAGAGCAACGCTCAGGGCGTGGTTTTTAGTTTATCACGAATAAACCCTAAAAATCGTCCGCTTAATGCAGTTCATATATTAAAACTCGTAGAATGACTTCCGCTACTATTTAAACAACTAATTTGACTTTAGTTAATCAGCACATGTGCGTGTTTTGATGTTATTATCACAATTTTTGTGAAGATTCGCGTGTTTACGTTTTTCGTTGTTTTTGCTAAAGAAATATGTCACGCTTTATATTTACATTTTCTAAGTCTCCTAAGCAAATAATTGATTCAAACTACTTTGAAACATTGCTGACATTGATGATGATTGTTTAGTAGTCACAGTTTGTTGTCAAAATACGGAATATATGCAGAAAAGCTAGACACACTAGATTTAGTTGATGAGTGGGCGTAGTCATATTCTGGCCGATCAAAAAGCAACAAAACTAGACCTAACGTAACATCTAATCACTAGTTCTTGGTAGAAGATGAAGCTAGGGATACTATTAAAACATTAAACAAGAGTAAAAAAGTATTTATATGACGTTATTCTTATTTATTTGTTTGAAAATTACGTAATGCACGATTGCATAATTTATTTTTTTCTTACAAAGAACCACGGAAAAACTGGTGCGAATAACACTAAATGTACTAATTTTGGCCATAAACATGTTTTTTTTAACTTTGTATATGGATTAACTTGACGTTTGAAGACTAAAAAGAAAGTTTTATTGTCTACGACAGTAATTTGTCTTTGGTAAGATCGTATTCTACAGTCAACTTTTTAGCGTTTTTCAATTTTACATGCAAAATGATTAAATTATACCGAACATACTTGTGTTAATACTACCACAGACATTATATATTTGAATTCTCTATTCATTTCCCTACAGTTTGGTATATAATTAGTACATGTTCAAAGGAAAATTCACAAACAAATTTAGACTGAAAGATGAACACTTCACTCTATAAAATTCTGCCCACAAAAAAGTCTGGCACAGCGTGCAAAATAACTCTGGAATGAATGAGTTAATTTAATTATGACTACTTTACAAATATCGCTGGTCATTACTAGCTATTTGTTTCGCCACATGATATTACACTAGTCACTTATATAATTACACATAATGACTTAGAAGTGAATTTATATTCCGTCAATTGTCAGTCGCCTAGTGTATTTATTAGTCAATTAAAACATCTCTTTCTGGGTGATGGTTGGTTGTTCGTCCATCACGGGTGATGAAGACCACTCTGTTCATCCAATTATTTAAGAATATGTTAGGTTAGTCTATGGGTACGAAGGTGACTGAAGAGCCCGATGCGGGCCTGGAAAGATCTTGGACAGTGTGGGCAGGGAATGTTTGTTTGGTGATAGCGGGTGATTAAATCCACATTACAACTGGAAAAAATTAGCTATGCGTTATGTAATACGCTGGTCTTAGCACCTAAAAAATCCCAGTGAATTATAATGATAAACTTAATACATTAAATCACTTAAATGCTAATTTCTATTACCGCAATCAGAAATGAAACAATCTCCCCGGAATGCTATAACACACTTTCACAATGGCTCTAGAATAACGAGCTAGATTTTCCAAAATTTCTGAGCGACTAGATAACTGACTTTGAGAGGATGGAGTATTTATACAGAAATGGTGTTATTTCACTAAAGGGTGCGATAATCCACGCCTTCCGCCTTATCAGGGAAAATCAACGAGTTCGACTCCCGAGGTAAAGGATTTTCCTGTTCGCTCGCTCGCGATGCCGAAACGACATCACAAAGCCCTGGCCATGCGAACAGGCCTTCTATGATTTCGTCCCCCTGCCTTAGATCAAATAATTTAAGTCCCTTGGGATCACATACATCAAATGTGGTCGGTAAATATTATCGCCCTTGCATTTGCTACCTACGTCTGATCTGGCACTATCGATGATTGACATCTCAGCTCGCTTGGGAACTCAGGGAAACACCCCGGTTCGCTCCCCTCTTGTTAAGACTGTCAGGTGCAAAAATTTGTAAACGCTCATTAGCACATTTAAACAGAAAAAATAGGCGTTGCTTCACAAGTGAGTCTTCAGTCAGCGAATTGCGTGGTTTTTGCGTAGCAACATTATAAACCTTAGATGGGGAAGCAAAGGTGGTCAGGTCACTGTTGCACTATTTACATATATACGTGACACTGATCCTGGTCACCGATCTCACAACCAAAATAAAGGCTGTAAGCTTTCTTTATCATCGGTGTAATGGGTCGCCTTTGTTAGATAGATAGAAAAGTTATTTGTCCGCAAATATAGCAAAAATAATCCGCACTGTTTACATATTAACGAGGCATCTTGAACGACACGTCTGCACTCACAGAATCTACAACACAAATGACAAGGAGGAAATGTGGTTGCAATGACTGCTACAGACTGCGTCATCTAATTGGCGCTCAAGGCTATCCGCCTCGTGGGGAATCATGCGCCAGGGCTATAGAAAAGAGAAGGACTAGGTCATTTGCGTCGGAAAGGTGAAGCCACAAGCCTACTGAAACACACCCCCCCCCCCCCCCCCCCCCCCCCCCCCCCCCCCCCCCCCCCCCCCCCCTTTTCCCCCGGATCTTGAAAACTAGAGCTAATTTGCAATTTTTAAGTTCGTATTCCTGATTAGCATGTTCAAATTAGTTAACAATAGCTACTTTTGTCTCGGATACATTTTGGCTGTTATCCAGTGTAATTATTCTGTACGGGGCATTAATTATAAAATTATCGCAGATTTTCTAGTGTGCTAATTAACATAGGATTCCCCTATCGAAGTTTGTTGCGAGTCCTAGTTTATCATACAGGTTTACATGGAATTTTCCGTGAATTTTCGAAGTGATCTGTCCGTCTCGCTGCAGTAGGTATTCCTCATTTTGTAAATTGTGCCAGCGCAGCGGCCTTATGGCCTACTCTTTACGATTTCCAACTGCCGAGGGATTTTTAACGAGCGCAACTTGCACACGGGACTTTTTATTTTTTTGCCTTTATCCAAGAAGGCTAGGCGTACGATCTCAATACCAAGGAGATGACATTATTAGGATCCACTGGTTCTTAAACAATTTCCATCAAATATATTCCCTGTACTAAGAACCGAATCCAGTACCTTTAGAATTAGAGGTGGACGCCATATCTCTCAGCCACTCCGACCTCATCAACATCTTTACAATGGATTGTTGAACTATAACAAGTCCTTTGACAATACTGACAGAGAATCGCTCTGGCATTATGGAGTACTCCTTCTCTCTAGATCTCTTTTCGTGTTTTTTTTTCGGTTTGCGACCACCTTTCCTAAAGGTGTTATCCTATCCAGTGCAAGCGTCTTCTTCTCATCTCGTGTTAGACAGGCATTTGTTGGGTTCTCCCCATCAGTTCCACATTGGTGACCTTATCGTAACATTTCAATCCGTCTATTCTACGTAAGCTCCTACTTATGAAAGTCTATAGCTTTTTCTATTGTAATTTTTGTAGTTCTCCATCTTTCATTGCCATACAATCGAACTGACTTGACTTTGAAGTTGAAGATTTCAATTTTTGTGTTGGACTTGACTCCTTTTTTTATTACTATATATTTTCCAATAAAATAAAAGTTCGTCTTGCCTTTTGTGTTCTTTTTTATTTTTGTGATGTACTAAATATCTATCCATCGTTGTAGTTTCTTGTACATCTGTAAAAGTCTCCTAGACACATTTGTGCCGCCTTTCACTTATATAAGGTATTTGACGTTAACACAAATTCAGATCTTTCTTATAAACAAATGTACGTCATAATGCCCAGGTTTCTTTTTCTGGGTGTTTTTTTTTTATTATTGTATGACCAATACGGACTTGACTTGACCTTGACACACTGTCTTGAGCGTCAGCTCTTGATGACTAACCAATACGGAAGTGTGTACCAAATACAAGACAATAATTCTGAAGCTTCCCGTTTTCTCCTTACTCCACTGGCCGTGATAGGGCAAACAATAAAGAAACAAATCGTCAGACCTGTTCGTAATTCCATCCCCCAAGCATTATTTTGTGAGACAAAATCTTCTCGTCTACAGCTGCAACAAAACCTTAATCTAAAACTCATAAATCACGATCCGATAACTCTCAGAACTAACTTAGTGAAGAATTTTGTAACTTTGGGATGAAATAGGAGAGACTGTATTAGCCTATGCAATGATATGCAGAAAGATATATCGAGAAGAAATGAAATACTTTTTTTTTTTTACAAGCTCTTTAGCGTCTTGCTTCTTAATATTATTTTGTCCGGATAATTCTGTGACGCGACGTCATAGGATTTATTTTCTGCGGTGTTTGCAATACATTTATAATAACTTCATGCAATATAAATGTAATCCTGTTAGACAGACGCAGGCGAAGGGTAGAATTCATTTTTGAGAAACCTGTTTATAAAGTTACAAGGTGGCTCTTGTTCTAGAACCCTCAGGGTAAGTCAGGAAGAGGGAGACAGAGAAACAAGCGAAGAAGGAAACTAGAGACATAAATAAAAGGGAAAGAAGACATGGGAAGATACTGAGGGGATGGTAAAGGACAGAAGGACTGTGCGTGCATTTGTTGCAGGCGTATGCTTTTTTGCGAGCTCAGACGTTGATGAGTCAATCAATCAACGGTCCGGAGGGCAAGGTGATGCTGTGATATAGTGTTTCTAGGCTTTATCGTCCTGTACCTTTTTCATCATCATATTTTATTCCCCTCCCGTTTGTACTCTTTCACCATTTTTAATTTTTAAAGTAATCTTTCTTAATCACAGATTTTACCTAAGTGTAACTTACATCTCACTTTATCTATTTCCCAAACCTTACATTATCTTTTGGAACACTCCTGGTTCGGTAGACATCATTGTTAGCGCGGGAGACGTCCACATGATAAATAAACAGAACCCGTTTGGTACATTAATCATTTGTTTGAACAAAGCAATTGCCAGCATACTGGGACACAATAGGGCGCCCGCCAGAGCAATCAGCAACAAAGGAATCGGGATACGCACAGGAATGTTGGTTACCAGATGGTAGTCTACGTTGAGAGAGGTATGTTGTCTACATGTCGGGACACTAAAAGAAATTAAATGAAGCTGCCCCTGCCAACTGAGCGACACAAAGTGACTTCACTCCAGCCGCAAAATAAGGAAGACTGGGTGACAAGGGGCAGATAATTTCTTTATCGGGCTGCCAAACCAAAACCACTGTTTGTCTCGTACGCGAACAATCAGCACGGAGTTAAGAGTTGGCCACAACAGCCCACTCACTTTTAGCAATAGACGTGCACTGAAATGGCAGGCGAACACGCAGATGTCAACCGGACAAAATGGGCGCCTATTTTCTAGATTAGAGGGCGGAGCCATAGGACACAGACACCGACTTATCATATATTGGCTCTCCAAAATATAATGACAACTTTGCCTGAAGTCGGCGCGGATTTTCCAATAGACGCGGAGCATAGTTTCCCAGAGAATATTCTGTTCATAGCCCGTTTTAAAGGTTCATTACTGTGTAGATATATATAATTCATACCTGTGGAATTTAATCTTATATAGTGTTGTTAAAGAATTTGTGAAGGGAAAAGGAGGTTAGTAAATGTTATAAAAATTATAATTAATTTTTTTCCCATTATTTAAGAGTTCTTTTTTCACTTAGCCTCATAGCTAAATGTAAGAAAGACTGTTTTTTCATTACTTCTATTCGTTAATGGTTAAAAAAGATTTGTCCCCTATGATAAGATATTACTTCACTAAGTAATTCATAGTTTTATATACTTCACCTTCGTCTAGATAGTTAGATTATTATTACAGACTTAAATGAGCACACACTTTCACTCTCAGTATATTTAACACGTGTCATGTGCAGTTCATGTGAATTAAAAACAGAGTGATCAGCTTTGAAGAAGCCATAGTGGGGAATAAGATAAAAAAAGTCAACTATTGATATTAGCTTTGAAACGTATGAAAATACTTTTGTGTCTTCAGTTCTGCAGAAGTCTGAGTCAACATATTACGTGTTTGGCGTCTAACCGGAAAAAAGGTAGCAAAACGTTCGTCCGGACAGCAGAGTTCACAAGACAGGACATCATACACTTCCTAAGTTACAAGGAAAATCTCTACGTCCGCGTTTGTAAACGTTGATAGCACAGCATTTATTCACATGTGTCTCAAGTGTTCACAAATTGATTCGTATATACCTATATCGAGTTCAAATCACACAGCAGCTTACAGCCGGAGTCAAGTTAAAGCACGCAGAAGTTGATAATCCTATTTTTCATGTTCTGCTCACTCAAAATCGAATTTCCTGAATGAAGATTACATTCTCACAAGTTAATGAGTCTATATATCAAGATAAATATGTCACAAAATGATTCGTCAAGATATCAACTCAAATCACAAACATCAGCTACTCACTACATCAGTCCATGAAGTGAATTCATCTACTCGCATCGTATATTAAGGAGCCATATTGAACAAGGTTTGAAGTATCCAGAATTGTATATGATTTTCAAGAAAAAGTGAATATCGACTTTTATAGAAGAACTTCAAATATGCTCTCTCACTTGTAAGTATCAGAAGGGTGTACATACAATTATTTATGCATGAGATGAATTTTGTTGCTACGAACAGTTATATAGACCTGTTTGACCAGTTCGTCGAGGAAGATATTTAAGTAACTAATAAAGTATGGAATGCTAATAAAGAGCATTGGTATATGAGGAAATAGGAGCAGGTTTTGGGAAGACTAAGGAAGTCTACAGGAGAAAAGAATAAGTTAAAGAGGAATACGGAAGTTTACGAGACATAGAATTCATGTATGAGTTAGCCTGAAGTACCAAAGACCCAGTACAGGCTTCTGTGAGAACTCTATCATTTGAATGAACCATTATACTTGTTGTTTTATTAAGTTATTAATAGTTTTTGAAGGATCAGAGTGAATTTGATTCCATCTTTATGAGTTGCTGATCGTATGCCATGTACATTTAAACTACCACAATACGAAGTCACTATTAAGATCAAAGAAGGAAACGAACGAACCTGAAGTATACAAGAAGAGTATCATCCAGGAATTTACACCTCTGGCGGAGATGGCCAGTAATGATATCAACTAAATAACTTGGAAGATAACTCAGAGAAAAAGAAAGAAGATAAAGAGAGAAGTTATAAACTTAAATTACGTCACTAGGCCTGCGATCTGCCACCTAGTGAGATAATACACAGTACCTAGTTATACAGCGCGGTTACAGTGGTATATCACATCATTTCACTATTTACTGAGATTCAGTCCCATACTTAATGAACTACATTTTTACATTTTATTTGTGTGTGTGTGAATTATCTTTCACGATCATCCTTTTTACTTTCTACTAACCCCATATGTGTGTGTATATATATATATATATATATATATATATATATATATATATATATATATATATATATACGAGGGGCGTTCAGAAAGTAATGCACCACATCGTTTTTCTCAGGAGCTGTTTATTCAAAAAGCATGAAATTTATACACAATATACATGAATATGTCATGTAAACATCGGTATTATTCAACATAATCCCCATCAACTTGTATGGCTTTATGCCAGCACGAAACAAGTGCATGTATTCCTAGCCCGTACCAGATTTTGTCTTGATCATGTAGCCATTTCTTCACTGCATGAATCACTCCTTCATCATCTTCAAACCTTGTCCCATGGAGTGCATCTTTAAGTGGACCAAATAGATGAAAATCAGAGGGTGCCAAATCGGGACTATAGGGTGGATGGGGTAGTACAGTCCAACCCAATTTGGTGATTGCTTCCCGTGTTGCCAGACTTGTGTGAGGGCGCGCATTGTCGTGAAGGAGAAGCAGGTCTACTGGATTCTTGTGCGGCCAAACTCTGCGAAAACGTTGATTGAGTTTTTTCAATGTCTTAATGTAAGCTTGCGAATTGATTGTCTCTCCTCTTGGCATAACGTCCACAAGAATCACACCTTCAATGTCCCAAAAGACAGTGATCATGACCTTTCCAGTTGAAGGAATTGTCTTGAATTTCTTTCTCCTTGGTGATAGCGGATGATGCCACTCCATTGACTGTCTTTTTGTCTCAGGTTCAAAATGATGTGCCCAGGTTTCGTCGCCTGTAACGATCTTAGCCAAAAATTTCTCTCCATCAGCTTTGAAACGCTCCAACAATTCAGAAGACATTGCTTTCCTTTACAATCGGTGGTCATTTGTGAGACTTCGAGGAACCCATCTTGCGCAAACCTTAGAAAATCCGAGAGTTTTTATAACTGCATTTGCACTACCAATGCTGGCTGACAGCTGTAAGTCCAATTGTTGAGTAGTGATTCGCCTATCAGTAAGAATAATGCCCTCAGCGCATTTCAACATTTCTGCGTTGGTGGCTGTGGCAGGACGTCCACAGCGCGGCCGATCAAGCAGCTTAGTATCTCCACTTCCTGATTCTTTGATTCTCTGAACCCAGCGACTGACTGTACTCCTGTCGACTGCAAAACTTCTATACACATCACATAGACGCTTGTGAATATTCACAACAGTTTCCTTCTCTGCAACGAGAAATTCTATCACAATTCGCTGTTTATAACGCAAGTTGCTAACACGCTCCATTTCAACGGTTTAGGGCAGCCGTATTATTTGGCCGGTTGCGGTGCAATTTAGTGCACACAATTGGCACATGCCATATTTGAAGTGTGCAAAATTTCATGCTTCTATCTTCATTATTAGCTGAGAAAAACGATGTGGTGCATTACTTTCTGAACGCCCCTCGTATATATGTATATATATATGCAACGGGCTGATGACCCGTTTGCAAGTCACTTTGATTACGGAAACAACAGCAAATGGGCTGATTTGTCGTTGCCCTAAAGACGCCACTAGGCGTGATGGGAAACAACGGCAGAGAAAACCTGTCTGCTGTTGCCCTAAGACGCCACTAGGCGTAATGGCCACTGACTGCTTTGACGGTTGGTGGCTAAGGACGGAAGAAGAAGAAGAAGAATGTATATATATATAATAAACCTTATAGCCGCTTTGAACATTACCTAGTTCGTTAATGTATATCGTGCTGTGTATGTTAAATATTTACATATAGGTAAAATTCTCCGCCAGGTTCGGTAAAAATCAAGAGCAGAAAAGGCCTTTATATTTCGCCGTTATAGAGCTCACAAAGGCATTTGACCTGGTTGGTAGGGATAGACTCTTCAAAATCTTCCTGAAAATAGGCTGCCCTGCTAAATAGCTGGAAATGATAAAGTCATTCCATGAAGACATGAAGGGAACAGTCCAATGTGCTGGAAGCACATCACAGCCCTTTGAAATATGCAGTGGCGTTAAACAAGGCTGCGTTTTGGCTCCAAAGAAGAGATCTTCTTTCCCTTATTCTTGAAACAAGCAGTTCTGAAAGCTGCCCTAGAATCAATATTATTATAAGCCGTACTTGACAGAAGAACTCAAAGAACTGGAAGAACAGGTAACAGAAACCAGAAATGTAGCAGAAAAGAACAAAACAGTTGAGGCAAACATCGCCTACAAAGCTTTCTCTACAAAATACTGGAAAACTTTAAACTGCTCAGCCAAAACAGCTGGATCAAAACAATAGAAAGTCTTAGCCTCGACAAAAATGGCAGAAAATTATGGAGGCTCGCCAAAGCCTTAAATAATGAGGAATCCAAAAATAAGAAAATAGCCCTGCAGCAAAATGAGAAAATACTCACAAAGACAGAAGCGGCAAATGTCTTTGCCCAAAAATTCTCACAGGAGAGCCTGATAAATGTTTCACCTGACAGAAAACAGGGAATTATCGAAGAACAAGAACTTTACCAAAATATACCAACTGTTCCAGAAGAGCACACGACAGCAAACCTCACCATGAGAGAGCTCGAGGCAGTCATTGTATCCCTTACACAAAGAAAGTCACCTGGAAAAGACGGGGTAACAAATGACGTGCTTAAAGGGCTAGGGTCCAATGCCAAGAAAGCCCTCCTCAAGATTATTAACTATAGCTGAAAGCGTGGAATTGTGCCACAGGCCTGGACAGAAGCAGTACTATTTCCAATCCCCAAAAAGGACAGACAGAATGCACCAAACAGCTACAGACCCATCAGCCATCTAAGCTGCACGGGAAAGCGTATGGAGAAAATGACCAATACCAAATTAAGTTGGCACCTCGAAGGAAAAAAAAATATACTGCACCAACAGGCAGGATTCAGGCAACACAGGTCTACAGAGGGCCAAGTCATCTACATCGCACAGGAAATCGAAGATGCTTTCCAAGAAGGAAAGCACACACTAGCTGTCTGTGTAGACATGGAGAAAGCATTTGATAAAGTTTGGAAAGATGAGCTAAGAGTTAAAATGCTTAAATATGGAATCTGTGGAAGAATGTACAACTGGATCAGTCACTATCTAACAGACAGAACAGCAAGAGTGCAGGTGCACGGACAGTTAAGCAAAAGGACTACAATGGAGCAGGGAGTCCCACAGGGTGGGGTCCTTTTCCCAACACTCTTCCTTCTATATATAAATGACATAACATAAAACATCCACAAGAATGTCCACAACTCCCTCTATGCTGATGACCTGGCCATGTGGATTTCAGAAGAATACATCACCACAGCAAGAGTGCGCATGCAGGATTCACTGCTAGCCCTTGAAAGTTGGTCCAGAAAGTGGTTGCTCAAAATCAATGAACAAAAAACAACACACATTATTTTTACCTTGTCAAACTAACCACAGCAAGCAAGACTACAACTAAATGGGCAGGCATTACGAGAAGATGAAACACCAACATACTTAGGAATCACACTAGACCGCCGCATGACGTGGAAAGCCCAAATAACAAAAACACAGCTAAGGGCAATATTTTGCATGGCCATCATGAAAATGTTAGCTTGTACCACATGGGGTGCTGATGAGAATATCCTCAAAAAGCTGTACACAGGCAGTCAGACCTGCTATGGAATACGGCATCACAGCCTGGTCGACGGCAGCAAAGTCAAATTTTAACAGAGTAAACAGACTGCAAAACCAAGCAGCACGTATTATAACAGGTGACCTAAAGTCAACAAAAATCAACCATATGGAAAACATTACAGGGCTACAGTCAGTGGAGGACAGACGTGACAGCAGAGTCTTACAACAAGCTGAAAAATGTAAGAGACTTGAAGGACACCCCATGTTCCAGAGAATGAACAGGCTAGGAAGAGGCAGGCTCTAGCGAACTAACTTTGTGGCCCAAGCAAAAGAAACAATTAGCAAAAATACCATGCTAGCAAGCACAGTTGCAAAGAAAATACCAACAAGCACAACTATCCCCCTGTGGAAAATAAGATGCTTTCCTGGGCAAAAACCTGATATTCCTGGCATTGAAAGTAAGGGAACACAGACAGAAACGCAAAGAAAATGTATAGCTACCAAGTACATTGACCAAAAATTCCCAGCAAAGCTTTGGACACATGCATATACCGAGGGTTCAGCAAATACGCAGTTGAAAATGGGGGTGCTGGCATCCTCATAAAATTAAAGAATATAGCCCAGTCTATAGCAATTGCCACTGGCAAATACTGCAATAACTTCAGTGCTCAAGCAAAAGCCCTGAAACAGGCAGCGGATACTCTTATTGAATGCAAAGCACAAGCAGAAAAACAGATACCTTGTAGTAATCTTTACAGATGCGATGTCAGTAATAACAGCGCTGAAGAGCCACTATGCTAAAGGATTAAAAGATCTGCTAATCTCCCATGAAAGACTGGTCAAATGCTTCAACAAGTACACAATCCAGTGGATACCAGCCCATTGCAACATACCAGGAAATGAGGAGGCAGACAAACTTGCTAAGGAAGGAGGTGCCTTACAACAAAATGATATAGGGACAACTTACGCAATGGCAAAAACTGCTATAAAAGCTACATTCAAGTCCAAATGGGAAAGAGAGCACCCAGGCCATTTTAAAAATGATGCATATCATCAGCTATCTAGGAAAGAACAGGTCATCATTTTTCGGCTACGCACTGGACACAACAGATTGAGATACCATCTATACCACAAATACAAAATTGGTGCAACAGATCTCGGCACCTGCGGTACCAGCCCGATGACAGTAGAATACTTGCTGCAGTCCTGCCCAACCTACAGCAGTGAACGGCGTAGCATATGGCAACAACCCACTTCTGTCAACGACATACTGTTTGGGGATGTCGGGAACCTTGAGTTGACTACTGCCTTTATTATAGTCATAAATATGGAAGTTAGAAGGCGAACGAGGAAGAAGAAGAAGACGAAACATGCATTCAGAGATGCAACTGAAGGAATATGCCTTCACACTAGGTCAGATGGCCGTCTGTTTAATCTCTCCAAGGCTGAAGGCAAAAACAAAAATCAGAAGGGTCACTATAAGAGACTTATTATCCGCTGATGACGCTGCAGTCATCACTCAAAGCCAACAGGAGCTTCAGAGCTTGATGATTTTCTTCACGCAAGCATGCATGGACTTTGGCCTCACAGTTATTCTAAAGAAAACAAATGTGCTGGGTCAGGATGTGGGTACTGCAGCAGTTATCACTATCGATAACTATGAATTGGCAGTGGTGCACCACTTCACATACCTAGAGTCTACCAGCAATGACAAATTCTCACTGGATACAGAAATTGATAGCTGCATTGGCAAAGCTGCAGCAGCCTTTGCCCGCCTCACATCGCGTGTTTAGGGAAACTTCAAACTCGCAACGAAGACCAAAGCTGCGGAATACAACACCTGTGTCACCAGAAAACGTCTATATGGCAGCGAGACCTTTACAACCTATGCTAAGCGAGAAAGAAGGCTCAATGCCTTCCATCTACGGTGTCTACACCACACATGGAGAAACGAACTGTAGTCATCAGGAGGCGAACCGACATGTTTTCAAATGCGGAAATTATAGTGTAGGCCAGCTTAATAGTATAAAATTGACCCTCATAAGAGAAAAATATGTACGGCCCGGGAAGAAAGAACTATAGAGACAATGACACCGGCGAAAAAACATGGACAAACCTTGAGCGAATGGAACAGGACAGGAGGACGTGACTTGAAGGCCTATGTTCTTCGGGGAGCTGAAGGGTAACTAATGAATGATGTCTTTGATAACGACAACAGCGATGTCAGTATTTTCCTTTTTCGATAAGAGTTTTTCAGCAAATATTGACCAGGTAATTTGGATCTACCATTATGAGTAGTCTAGCTGTCTAGACGCGGGAAGATTAAAAGTATGTTAAATCTACGACAAGGGGGATCTCGGCGCAGTGCACGAACTCCGTAGCACCGGCGAGAATCCCAATGTGTGTATATAATGTATAGGAATCACATATTCTATAAATATTTTTGTGGTGGGTAGGTTTCCTAATTTTTTTTTATAATTTTTGCCAGGGCAGCGACATGGTAAGCCGACTCTTTACGATTTTCAACTGCCGTGGGATTTTTAACGTGCGCAGCTTGCACGCGGGACCTCCTATTTTTTTGCCCTTATCCGAGAAGGCTAGGCATCCGATCTCACTACCAATGAGAACAGAGCGGAGTATGACGTAATCAGGACCACTGGTTTTGAAAAAATATTTCAATAAATTAAAATCCCTCAACTGGAATTCGAACCCGGTACCTCTTGAATACGAGGCGGACGCCCATACTCTGAGCAATTCCGACCCCTTAAACGTCGAAAGGAACACCAGCAAAATAAGTAGTTGAGGGCTGTCACCTCAGGGGCGCATTCTCATAGTCAGATTATTACCTAGTTCGTTAATGTATCACTCCTGGTACCTGTGCTAAGTATTTACATGTAGGTAAAATCCTGATTTACAGGAGGGTTGGGGCTCTTTCTTTATCAAAATTCACCGTCCCTTCTTCTTGTCCTTCTCTCGAATAGGTCTCTTTCTTTCTTAACGAGCCAATTTCTAGAGACCTTCTTGACAACATTCCATAGGCCATCCCCATCATAATGTAGCAAGGCAACCGTTGGTGTCCTACCCAGAATTTCATACACGACAATTAGGGACACTATTCGCTTGATACTAGAACCTTGCCATACAGGTACAATAATTGCAAAATTGTTGGCTTTTTCACGGATTATAGCTCAGACTGAATCTTGTCACGGATTGCCTCCCCTGCTTTGCAGTAGTGGTGCAACTCAAGAGTATCTAAAATGGGTCGTCAAAGGTGTCTACCTTCGCACAAGATTACTCTTGGCTGAGATGAAGATAGAAGGGTAAAAACGCTTCTATCCCTAGGACGTCTTCACAAGATATTTTCAGAAGTCAAGAACAATGTTCCCTTGGGCTGAACAATTGTTAACTTATATTTGATCCGTCGCCTTTTGTAAAGGATTATGCAATGGTTATGGCCCGTACTGTTACGAGCTCTGTGTTATGAGTGTGTCGTGTGTAGATGGTAAACAACACTAGGGGTATGAATAACACGACGCCACTTGTACAGCTCCATGACATTTAATAGAACATTCACATAAGTCCTGAACATCAATAATATCATCACGCATGCATAACATCACACTCAGGCTGACACTGCCTGTAGGAAATAACTCTTAACTATACTTTCACGGACTGGCTGACCGTCCACACACTAAGAATACACACAGCACGTTTCTATGTGCGGCATTCAATCCTCGCACGAATCCATTCACCATCCAGGTGTAAATCACCTATCCCAAGTGATTGGCAGCATGCAACATCGCTATATAAATTCTACTCCAATATAGCTACAAGGCGGACAATACTCAACGCCTTACTCCACCGTAGCTCCAAAGGCGGAACCAACTCATCGCCTCAATATGTTCCCCACGAACATTACCCAAAGTTCCTCTAGAACACTCCTAGGAGGGAAGACATCGCCTATACTACAATATGTAAGACATAATCCCTATATTCATAATCACTATATAATATCTCAACTGTCACATAATACGAGCACGCAGCTCGACCACAAATCACAGACTCGAGCGCACAGCTCGGCTATCAAACACAGACTCTCACTAGGCACACTCGGGTACTCTCTCAGCCACCGAGACTTGTTCACCAACACGCTTTCTCCATGCGCACGCCCAAGTCATAACATGCTGACATGAAGTCAGACATAAACTCAATCCCTGAGTTAAACTTAACAAATATTGACAACCTCAGTGACCCATAATTCTTATCACTCCATCATCCACCCATGAAACTGCTCTGTAACACGTACAATCCCCCAGCTGAGTTAATTCAGCGAATTTCCTCTTGTAAGTAATGGCTCTATATATGTAAATATATCTCTGTATATATATAAAAGAATCATGCTCATACGTTTGCTTTCATACTTATATAACTGAATAAACGATTATTGTTTTAGTTTTAAAATAACAGGTAACAAGTTTAATAATCACTTACTCTTTAACAGTTAAAATAAATATGAATCATAGGTGAAATTTAAATGGATATAAAGTTTATCGTCATCGAGACTTGATAGGGGATGTATAATAGTAATTTTGCTTGTGCCCTTTTTTACAAGAACTTATAGCGCTAGGTGAGTCCTGTCGCCGAGGTTTCCGTCACTTCTTTTAAGATGAGGGCCCTTCTCCACACAATTTGCCCAGTGTAAGTGGTTAGGGTTGATGATCTTCTCTCACGCTTAGTGGCGTAGAACACTGAGTTGGAAGCTCAACAGGCGCATCCTCTCCACCCACCAATGTTAGTCTCTCAGAAGAAGTAAATTCTTGAGCACACAGCGTAGCTCAAGGAAGATGATTAAAAATCACCAGTACTCTTCTGGGTATTAAACTGGGAAAATGTGTCTGGACAGCGCGAATAATGATTTGTGCCTGAACTAACATTAACAAGTTACATATATCTCACAAAATGATATGATACACTTGAGGCACATGCGATGTAATCATCACCCATCACTGCTCCAGTCGGAGTCTGGGGTCACCTCTACTGTCGGTTTTCCGCACGACTAGTCAGAAACAATCACCAGCGTTTGCTGTAGTGATTTACGAATATACTAGTTTCATATCTTGAGGTTGCCAGCCTTATATATATAACCACTTAGCAAGAAACAGGTCATATTCACATTTGTAAAATAATTGTTACACTTACCCCAAAGTTTTGGCAATCACAATCTCCTCTCACAGGTTAGAATGGACGCGAGCAATTTAGTTATATGCTCTCGAATCACTTGGTCTGGAAATTTTGAATCCCTCTTATGACGTGTGAATCTGCGAAACACTTGGTCTGGGAAAGTTTCTCTTATGACGGGTGATCCAATTCCTTAGGTTTCCAGTCTTGGTATTTAAAGTCCTGGTCCCTTAAGTTTACAGTCTGTGTATTTAAAAATGCGGTTTTCTTGTAATTTCCAAAGTTCCCCAAATACTTGATCTGTCACTTATAGTTATGGAATTCTAAATCCGATGTCTCACTGGTTTCTGTGAGTTTGCTCATCTGACGATGCGATGCAGTCTCTGCTGTGTCTCTGAGTTTGCTAGATTATATCTCTCATTCTCAGTTCAAATCCCAGATTATACTTCCCAGCAAACTTGCCACTGAGAACCAAAGCATATTCCGGCTCTCACTTCTATCCAATCGTAAGCTCTTTTGCACTATGTGGGTAGGGAGTTTAATTTAAAATATTCCCCTCGTGTTTTCAAATATTACATTTAATATTCCACGCGTGACCTTTGTCTAATACGTCGTAGTACTTCCGATTCATCATCATCTCAACCCGTAACCCGTCATGGGTCGTAGGGTGCCATGGGGGAAGCATCAGCAGGCAGGGTCCTTCACTGCTCTCTATCCCCAGCAATTCGTACAAGTGTGGAAAAACCGTGCCCTGCCCATTCTTTGATGTTATCAGTCCAGGATTTTCTCTGCCTTCCTCTTCCCCGTTTACCTTCGACTGTTCCCTGGAGGATCGTTTTCGAAAGGTAGTCACGACGAGTTACATGCCCAAACCAGGCAAGCTTTCGACGTTTCACTACTGACAAAAGTGGTTCTTGGTGGCCTGCATAGGTGTTTATTTCCTATTACTCACAAACAAATATGTGTACTAATTTCCTGCGTGGATGCTTTCCTACCAATATTGACTTGCCAGACACAGACAGATTATATGCGATAATCACACACAAGGATAGTCTAAGCGGAAGCTAATATCTCGTATCACCTGTGTTTTCGTGCCTTCTCCAGACAGTCAAAAAAAAGGATGGCAGGCAGTTCAGATAAACAACATGGTCTTCTCAGACAGACAGACAGCAATCCAGGTGTTAATTGGCTGAGTGTCGTTGGCCCCGGAAATGAATTACGTCGAGGTCGCTATCTCTCTTCACGTTTGCCGCCTGTATCAAAAGGTGGCGAGCCGGCTTTTCATGATAAGACTGTCACTCGCTGACCGGTTCAATAAACGTAGTATTATCACGATTCACCTATCTGTAACGTAAACAATCTGGGAGTGGTCACATAAAGAATGTAAGGCGTAAAATATGCAAAATAATAGGACGATGAATGAGAAAAATAAAGAAATGAAGAGATACTGCCCCAGTGAATGAGAGTTATAAAAATTGCACGACTGATTTCGTTACAAATCTCTAAATAGTGTCTGTTCTATAGAGGGACAAAATTTGTATCTCTTAAGTATGAGTGATACTAGTTTCCAAAAAAAAATTAAATTAAATATCAGGCGATAGTGTAAACATTTATTGACGACAAAGAATACTGTAAGAAATCGGGAAACATTTGTACCATAACTGCTTGATACATTTTTCCATAGTAACTGCTATATAATCTGGTCTCTACTTTTTTATAGCATGTTGAGTGAGTGATTCTTTGAAAGTCCATTTTTACCATTTTAAAGCTAGCTGTTTTTAAAGTGATAATTACGTGTGCTAGTCAAATAATAGTTTGTTCGGAGGTCACAGCCAATCTTTCCCTTCCCAAACCATCACTGCATATCATGGCAAACGCTGCAAATAATAAGGCTAGTTTAATGGATGCAGAGCGTGAATTCAGGTTACTTGGAAAAGTGCTGATGAATTTTGTAAACGAGGAGACCGATACACTCCATGCAAGAGAAGTTGAGTTACAGAAATGTGCAATGGAGAAGAAGAGAACTTATGCAGAAGAGCGGAATGAGAAACTCGCCGCAAAAGCAGTAGACCGAAAAGAGATCGCTGACAAAGAACATGCACTTAAAATGAAACAACTGTGAATCCAGGGACAGATCAACCAGATAGAGCTGGCAAAATGTACAGCGACTTCCAACTCTGCTTGAGGCTCTTCGCCCCGCTCAGAAGGTGTGCCTGCTTCGCAAAGTATACCACATAATGCCATGAACTTCCGCTGGAAGCTTTCTCAGAGGAGAACGACACAATGGACGCCTATTTGGACCGCTTCCAACACTTTACAACAGGGGTTGAGCTGGAAGAACGTAAGTGGAACTTGAAACTTTCTCTGGGCCTGAGTGGAGCAGCCTACGAAGTCTTTAAGAAACTACCGGCAGGGAAGCGAGATGACTATGGGGCATTGAAAAAAGTTCTTTTGGTGAGATATGCGCTTCATTCAGAGGCTTACCGAAAAAAAGGTTTGAAGGCAATAGAATCGTTCTCTCAGTATGCGACTCATATTGAAGATTACCTGTTGAATTGGTATACACTGGGAAACTTCACCGAGGACTGTGGCGTGTTGGAAGAACTGATTGTGATTGCACAACTGAAGGAGTCCACGTCGGTGGAAATGTGTCGATATCTCACCGAAAACGGCGATGTCCGGTTAGAAACTATTATTACACTGGCAGAGCGATTCCAAACAAGCTTGAAAGAAGTTTTGAAACAAGGTGCCGAAACATCCAGCTCCCTCACAACCAGATAAACAAATCTTCACTCTGGAAGAAGTAGAGTTCGCCTGCGACTCTCACCCACCTATTATTAAATTAGTCCTAGTAAACTGACAATCCGCGGAATGTCTTTATGACATGGAACTTGCATTCGATGAAGTAGTCAGGGCATTTCTCGTCAACCCAGACTAGATCACAGGAGATAGTGTCGACATTAAAGGTCCGTCGAATGATGTAGCACACGTGATACTATCTTTTGCACGTATCAGATTGGGATCTCATTACTTGGCATGAGATATTCGCGTAGCCATAATGGAAGGACCAATCTACTCTCTAATCTTGGGATGTAGATGTGTTCCTTGGAGAGCCTACTAAACCACTAGTCATGGCGGCCGTACGGACTAGAGGGCAGTAGAAAATGTACATCGAGCAGAAACCGCTTACCAACATCCACCCGTAAGAATTTAAGAAGGCCGAAAAGGAAGATTCCTCATTGGCGCACTGTTTAAAACAAAAATTAACTAGGACACGCAGCATCCTTACCAAGGGAGACTTCTTTCTGAAAAATGGATTGATGTATCGCAGGGCTGGAAAAGAAAGACAAGAACACAACCATTAAGTATTTCCTGCTGCCTATAGGAACTAAATGCTGGAAATAGGACTTTATACCCCATTCAGTTGGCATTTGCAAATGAGCGCTGCGTCTCAGCTGTTGGGCTGCCATTATTATTGGTCAAGGGTCACCGGCTATATCGAATGGTTTGTCAAGTCTTATCCTCAGAGCCAGAAAGTTTAACCAAAACACTCGATGGCACCAGTGACTACTACTTAGTCGTTTTCCTTCTACCGTGAGGTGTAGAGGTTTGGAAGAGAGAGCGCCAGACTATCCTATCGGCTGTCTTCCTCCTGGTCTCGTTCTATTCTAATCCTGGGTCCTTCAAAGATTGTCTAATGTTGTCTCCCAGCGGACTCTGGGTTGTCCTGGTGATCTGGATCCCTGGCTCTTTGTTTCCCATGCTTGTCGTGGTAGCCGATCTTCTCCCATTCTGCAGACATGGCCAAACCATCTTAGTTGGGACTGTTCTGCTTGGGTCTGCAGGGGGTGGGATTTTAGGCCTTGACGCATCGTCTGGTTGCGGACCATGTCTCTTCTTGTTACTTTAACCACCTTCCTCAGATACCTCATTTCTGAGGTTTGGATCTGGCTTTTGTGGGTTGTAGTCATTGCCCATGACTCGCATCCATATGTCAAGACTGGTACATAGGTGGAGCTGTATACAGCCATTTTCGTTTTCTTACCAACCTCTCTCTTGCTGAGGAATCCTCGATTTATGGCCTGAAAAAGTCTCCCAACTGCTGCTTTTCGAGTGGCCAACTCTTCTTTGATGCCTCCCTTTCGGTCTATAATAGCTCCGAGGTATTTAAAGTGGTCGACCTGCTCCGGGACCTTTTCTCCCAGCTTAATCTGATGTCTTCTTTCTTCTCGTGATATCACCATGGATTTTGTATTAGAGCTGCTTATGACCATCCCTCTCTTCTCCAGCTCTTCGTTCCAGACTTACAGGTTAGATTGGAGATGTGCCTCTGATTTAGCAATCAGGGCAACATCATCAGCAAAATGGCAGATCTGAAATACATACCTGTCTCATCTTCCAGTACCCCACTGAATACTTTCTTGTTCTCTCCTTACATGCCTTGATAACGTCGTCCATGAGGAGTATGCTAAGATAAGATGACATGATATCACTTTGTCTTACATCAGTGGCGGTCCTGGACTCTTCTGTCTTATGGTTTGCTGTCCTCACATATTGTGTAATTGGTATTAACAGCCTGGTCATTGGAGGAACACTTTTTCCACACAAGGAAGTGCACAAGTTAACATGGGAATCACCAAACGGACGAGACAGAAAACAGATAGATCATATAATGATCAATGGCAGATGGAGACATGCACTACAAGACGTGAAAGTAAGAAGAGGCGCAGATGTGGGAAGTGATCATCACCTAGTAGTAGCAAGACTGAAAGTGAAACTCAGAGCTGCTGGATCAGTTGCAGTCAAACAGAAAAGATACAACATCACGAAACTGAAGGATCCCCTCACCAGAAAAGCTTTCGTGGTCGACGTAAAGAGAAGATATGATATTATCAAAAGCCAGGAAAGAACAGAGACCGATGATGTTGACCAGAGATTCAACACCATCTCAACAATATACAAGGAAAGCAGCAATTCATGCTTGGGATTCCAGGAAAGAAAGAGCCAAGACTGGATAACACCAGATACGCTAAACACCATAGCGAAGAGAAAAGAAATGAAAAGAAAGAAAACAGAAGCTAAGTATCCCAGGTTAAAGGCAATATATAGTGAACAGTACAGTCAGCAGGACAAGGAAGTTAAACGTCAAACCCGTGCTAACAAAAGGACATTTCTGGATGACCTTGCAAGACAGGCAGAAAAGGCAGCACTGAGAAATGAACAAAGCACAGTATACATAATAACTAAAATCATCAGTGGAAAACGAGGTGCAAACAATATTACATTAGTAAGAGATAAGCACGGAAATCTCATCACGACAGTAGAGGGACAGGAAACAAGATGGGCAGAGCATTTCAGAGAAACTCTGAATAAGGAACCACCAGAGACACAATTGAATGTTCCTGAGGCTGAAAATGATCTAGATGTTAATACAGACATCCCAAGAAAAGAAGAAATCACCACAGCAATCAAAAGGTTAAAGAATGGAAAAGCTCCTGGTCATGATAACTTAAATGCAGAGCTATTTAAGACAGACCCAGAGCTAGCAGTAGAACTATTAGAACCATTATTTGCACAAGTCTGGAAACAGGGACAACACCAACAGAGTGGAGAAAAGGAATAATTGTCAAATTGCCCAAGAAGGGAGATCTTGCAGACTGCAATAATTGGAGAGGAATCACTATTCTCTCAGTTCCCAGCAAAATACTAGGCAGGATAATTATACAGAGAATCTCAAAAGCAGTAGACCACAAACTAAGGAAAGAACAAGCAGGATTTAGAAAGAACAGAAGATGTGTAGATCATATATTTACCCTCAGGAACTTTATAGAGCAGTGCTCAGAATGGCAAAGACAGCTGTACATTAATTTCGTTGATTTTGAAAAGGCTTTTGACAGCATACATAGGGACAGTTTATGGAAAACACTGATTGCTTATGGAATTCCAAGCTGCATAGTGTCAATCATAAAAAGCCTTTATGCCAACTTTACGTGTAGCATTGGGCAGAGCAACCTAACCTTTGAAGTGAAGACAGGAGTACGACAGGGATGCCCCTTATCACCCACTCTATTTTTAACAGTCATAGACTGGGTGATTCACCAGACAACAGATGGCAATCCAAGAGGAATAAGATGGACTACATTTTCTACATTGGAAGATCTGGAATATGCAGATGACATTGCACTGCTAGCACATTCACATCAACACATCCAGGAAAAAACGGATAGACTTAATAAGTATAGCCAGCAGGTGGGCTTGAACATCAACCTAAAGAAGACAGAGGTCATGACGCTCAATGTGAGCAACCCTGAGCCCATATCAGTAAGGAATCAGCATCTGGAACAGACAGATGCCTTCACATACCCAGGATGCATAGTAACTCCAGACGGCGGAGCAAGCAAAGACATTAACAACAGAATGAACAAAGCAAGAACAGCCTTTTTTTAGTCTAAACAACATCTGGAAGTCCTCTCAGTACAGTACAAGCACAAAATTAGGATTATATCAGAGCTGTGTGCTTTCGGTGCTTCTCTATGGTGGAGAGCTGGAGAGTTACACAGAAGGAAATGTCGAAATTGTCCTCTTTTCACAGAACATGACTAAGAAAAATTCTTCGAATCTTTTGGCTGAATACCATCACCAACCAAGATCTGCTTACTCGGAGCAAGCAAGAGGACTGTAGTAAGATCCTTGATACCCTGATTAAATAGATAAAATATTATAGATTATAAATTTAAATATTATAGAGATAAAATAGGGGAGTTGTGCTCAGCGACTTCGCCATCGCCCTCGGTCGCGCAGGTTTTGAGAAAGCTGTAACGCAAAGTGAATGGTACCCTCTCTATCAATAGTACAAGCTTTTTCATACTCCGTCCTTGAAACTAAGTATAACATTTTGATAGCCAAGGCGTATTTGGTCCAAGAAAGAGTGAGAGAAAAAAAAGGGAGGAATGACAGAAGGAGAGGAAGACAGTGGTTCTAGGCGTCGCTTACTAACGAGCGTGTGTGACCTTGTTGTTTGCAGATTTTGAAAAAGTGGGACAAAGCCATTACAAACTCCTTACCACCCCAGTAGTATACAATGCGCAACTTAGGTATTATTCAGGCGGAGGGTGATGACTTTTATATAAGAAAATACTCGATCGATTTCAGGCGTTCTCAGGCGGAGGGTGATGACTTTTATATAGCAAAATACTCGATCGATTTCAGGCGGAGGAATTTCAGGCGGAGGGTGATGACTTTTTTATAATATACAATGGCGGACTTAGGTATTATTCAGGAGGAGGGTGATGACTTTTATATAAGAAAATACTCGATCGGTTTCAGGCGTTTTCAGGCGGAGGGTGATGACTTTTATATAGCAAAATACTCGATCGATTTCAGGCGGAAGAATTTCAGGCGGAGGGTGATGACTTTTTTATAATTTACAATGGCGGACTTAGGTATTATTCAGGCGGAGGGTGATGACTTTTATATAAGAAAATACTCGATCGATTTCAGGCGTTCTCAGGCGGAGGGTGATGACTTTTATATAGCAAAATACTCGATCGATTTCAGGTGGAGGAATTTCAGGCGGAGGGTGATGACTTTTTTTATAATATACAATGTGCAACTTAGGTATTATTCTGCAGGCGCGCTGCAGGCGCGTGACTTTTTATATAGGAGAAATTCTGCAGGCGCGCTGCAGGCGCAAGATGGCGGGATGACTTTTTATATAAGGAAAATGTGCAGGCACGCTGCAGGCGTTGAGCGTGACTTTTATATAGAGATATATTAGTTCGATAATGGTGTTGTTCACCCGTGTGTTACCGGGGCCCGAAAGGGGAGCAAAGAATAGTAACACTGTCCCCTGCCAAGCATGTCGTAGAAAGCGACTAAGGAGGGTTGGGCATGGGGCCGGTTACCCCATCCTGTAAAAAAATTTAAACCACAAACAACTTCAACAAATATGGACAAGTCAAATAAAGAAAATAAAACACAGCCATCCAAGACAGGGGAAGGTCCTCTCGTGGGGAGGCGTATGATGCAACACAGAGAAAGCCGAAAGGAGTCTGTGTAGCTGACTAACCTTCTTTCTTCTAGGAGAACTTCCAGATTTGGCACCTGGAATGTTCGGACATTAAACGAACAAGGGAAAGTGGCGCAAGTAGCAGCAGAAATGAGGGAATACAAAATCGAGGTTCTGGGAATGTGTGAAACAAAGTGGAAGGGGGTAGACAGGAAGAAACTCATCACAGGTGAATTGGTGCTGTCCTCAGGACATGAAGACGAAAGTTCACACCACAGTGAAGGGGTAGCTCTTATGTTATCTAAAGAAGCACAGAAAGCACTCATTGAATGGGAAGCTGTTGGACCCAGAATAATAACAGCTACTTTCAAAACAGCTAAAAAGAAAATTCATGTAAATGTCATCCAATGTTATGCACCAACTAATGACAAAGAAGAGTCTGTGAAAGAAGCATTTTATACTAAACTACAGGAAATTATGGATAATGTAAAAAGAAGAGACATCACAATTTTGATGGGTGACATGAATGCAAAGATAGGTACAGTCAACACCGGATTTGAAGAAGTCATGGGAAAACATGGGCTAGGAGTAATGAATGAAAATGGAGAACTATTCGCAAACTTCTGTGCTTCAAATCAACTGGCTATAGGAGGAAGCATGTTTCCACATAAGAGAATACACAAGGCAACATGGATATCACCAGACCATAGAACAGAAAATCAGATTGATCATATATGCATAAACAAGAAGTTTAGATCATCATTGCAGGATGTAAAGGTATATAGAGGAGCAGATGTGGCATCAGATCACCATCTTCTGATAGCCAAAGTAAAAATGAAACTCAAGAGATATGCAACAATGCAAAATTATAGACAACAGTATAATGTAGGACAGCTAAGAAATCAAGAAACAAGAGACAAATTTGCGGTCACAGTATCCAACAAATTCCAAGTGCTCCAACAGCTGGAAGATGTAGAGAATACAGAAGACTATTGGCAGCAGGTCAAAACTGTATGGAAGGAGACATGTGAAGAAATACTGGGGAAAAGGGAAAGACAACAAAAAGCATGGATAACAACAGAAACCATCAATAAGATAAAAGACAGAAAAAACAAGAAAGCAGAGTTAAACACAAGCAAAACCAGAAGTTCCAAAGCCAAGGCTCAAGAAGTGTACACAGAAGCAAACAAAGAAGTAAAAAGAAGTATCAAAAGAGACAAGAGGAAGTATATTGAGGAGTTGGCAAGAGAGGCAGAAGATGCTGCAGCCAAAGGAAATATGAGAGAACTGTATAGCAGCACAAAGAAGCTAACAGGGAAATACAAGCAAACAAGTTGCCTCATAAAAGACAAGAATGGGAAACTGCTCAGCAATATACAAGAGCAAATGAAGAGGTGGACAGAATATTTTGGGGACCTTCTCAATAGACCAGCTCCACAAAACCCGCCGGACATCCAGCCAGCAGAAGAAGAGCTACAAATTAACGGTGAAAGACCAACGAAGGAAGAAATAAAGAAAGCCATAAAGCTTCTAAGAGATGGAAAAGCGTCTGGACCTGATGGCATTCCAGCAGAGGCCATCAAAGCAGATATCGACACGGCTACAGAGATGTTATATAAATTACTTGGTAAAGTCTGGGAAAAGGAAGAGATACCAGCAGAATGGAAGGAAGGATATCTGGTTAAGTTGCCTAAGAAGGGAAATTTACAAGAGTGCACAAATTATAGAGGAATAATGTTACTATCAGTGCCAGGAAAAGTATTAAACAGGATTATCCTTGAGAGATTAAAAGAGTCCATAGACAAGAAACTGAGAGATGAACAAGCAGGTTTTCGACAAAACAGATCATGTACAGACCAGATAGCCACTTTGAGAATAATAGTTGAACAAAGTCTGGAATGGAATTCACCACTATACATCGGATTTGTGGACTACGAAAAGGCATTTGACAGTGTAGACAGAGAATCACTTTGGAAATTGATGAGGCATTATGGAGTTCCCCTGAAGATCATTAATTTAATAAAGAAAACATATGAAGACATGACATGCAGAGTTCTTCACGAAGGACAGCTTACAGAACCGTTTGGGATAAGAACAGGAGTGCGACAGGGATGCCTCTTGTCTCCATTTCTTTTCTTGCTGGCAATAGATTGGGTTATGAGATCATCGACAACACACAACAGAAATGGAATCCAGTGGACTCTGACTAAGCAGTTGGATGATCTGGATTTTGCTGATGACTTGGCTCTTCTGTCCCATAGCCGTAATCAGATGCAGGACAAATTGAAAACACTCGATGAGAGGTCACAGCAATTGGGTCTGAAAATACACAGGGAAAAGACAAAAATAATGCGAATAAATGCAGGTAATGATAACAGGGTTGAACTTGAAGAAACACCAATACAAGATGTAGAATCATACACATAGACAAAGTTGGAGGGACAGACAGCGATATCAAAATAAGAATACAAAAGGCAAGAGGAGCTTTCATTGCATTGGGAAATATATGGAGATCAAGAGAAATAGGATCCAACACGAAAATAAGAATCTTCAACTCAAATGTGAAGTCAGTCCTATTGTATGGCTCAGAGACATGGAGAACAACAAAGACAACAACCAAAAAGCTACAGACTTTCATAAATGGGTGCTTGCGTAGAATAGAGGGATTAAAATGGTATGACAAGGTTACCAACGTGGAACTGATGACAAGAACTAGACAAGTGCCAGTGGAACAAGAAATGAGAAGAAGACGATGGCGATGGATAGGACACACACTGAGGAAACCTGTTGATAGCATTACAAGACAGTCCTTGTTCTGGAACCCCCAGGGCAAGAGAGGCAGAGGAAGACCAAGAAGTACATGGAGAAGAGAGCTGGAAACAGAGGTGAAAATGATGAGGAGAACATGGAAAGAACTTGAGATGATGGCACGTGACAGGAGGACTTGGCATGTGTTTGTTGAAGGCCTATGCTCCTTTGGGAGTGGAGGGTTATGAATGAATGAATGAAATGGTGTTGTTGTTTTAGATAACAAGAAGACGTTATTTATAGACTTGAGATAACAAGAAGACGATATATTTAGACTTGAGATAACAAGAAGCGGATATATGGCGCAAGATGGCGGGATGACGTGTTATATAAGGAAAATCAGGAGGAGCCCCGGCGGAGCTCAGGAGGAGCGGATGACTTTTTATATAGTAATATATTATTGTTGTTGTACGTGTTGTTTTTAGTATATCATAGCCAACGTAGGTAGTATTCTGGAGGTGGGATGAAGGCGCAAGATGGCGGGATGACTTTTTATATAGTCTGCAGGCGAGTGCCTTGTTATATAACAATAAATTTGTTCTACAATGGCGGGCGTGTTGTGTATACAAAATACTTAGACAATATATATATATATATATATATATAAAATATAAAAAAAATCGATAATGACGGAAAATATTTAAAAAATCGATAATCGCGGGTTAGTAGGTTACTAAGGTTTTGTTTAAGGGAGCGGTGTATTGTTTTTTGGCTGGTTGTGATGACTCATGGGTGTATGGTGGGGTGTAGCTGGTGATTGTGTGTATGACTCAGGCGTGAAGTGTTAGATAGAAGTATATAGTTAATGAGCTCTTTTGGTTAGGATGATTTTTGTGTGATGTTGGGTGTGTTATTTAGACATATATACATACATATATACATACATATATACATATATATATAAAATATAAAAAATCGATAATGACGGAAAATAAACAAAATCGATAATGGCGGGTTAGTAGGTTACTAAGGGGGGTTGTTTAAGGGAGCGGGGTATTGTTTTTTGGCTGGTTGTGATGACTCATGGGTGTATGGTGGGGTGTAGCTGGTGATTGTGTGTATGACTCAGGCGTGAAGTGTTAGATAGAGGTATATTTAATGAGCTCTTTTGGTTAGGCGGATTTTTGTATGATGTTGGGTGTGTTATTTAGACATATATACATACATATATACTTAGACAATATATGTATATATATATATATATATATATATATATATATATATATATATATATATATATATATATATATATATATTTTATATATATATATATATATATATATATATATATATATATATATATATATATATATATATAAAATATAAAAAATCGATAATGACGGAAAATATTTAGTTAAAGAGGAAAATATAAAAAAATCGATAATGTTGGATTAGGTTACTAAGAGGGGTTGTTTAAGGGAGTGGGGTATTGTTTTTTTTACTGGCGGTGATGATTCATGGGTGTATGGTGGGGTGAAGCTGGTGATTGTGTGTATGACTCAGGCGTGAAGTGTATGATAGACGTATATAGTTAATGATCTCTCTTGGTGAGGGGGGATTTTTGGGTGATGTTGGGTGTGTTATTTAGACATACATATATACATACATATACATATATAAAAATAAAAATATAAAAAATAGACAAAAACCTGCAATATTGAGTTAAAGAGGAAAATATATAAAAAAAATTCGATAATGTTGGCTTAGTAGGGTTTTTTTTGAAGCGAGTAGAGGTTTTTGCGTGGGTGACGATGTATAGTGGGGTGTAGGTTGTGTGTACTCGTGTGCGCGCGCGCGTGTGTGTGTGTGTGTGTACATAGCGGGAGAGAGATATTTTTCTTTTTTGAGTAGGGCGTTTATGTGTTGTATTGGGGTGATGACTCATGGATGTTTTCATCTGTAGGTATCTGTGTGCGTGTACATATTGGGAGAGAGATATTTTTTTGGGTAGGGAGTTTATGTGTTGTATTGTATTGGGGTGATGACTCATGGGTGCGTATATATTGGGTGTGTATGTGTGTGTGTGTGTGCGTGCGTGTGTGTGTGTGGTTGTGTTGGCGCGCGTCTGTGGTGTGTGTGTGCATGCGCGGGTGGTATTGCTTTTGGTTTTGTGTGGTTGTGTGTGTGTATGTGTGCGTGTGTGTGTGTGCGTGCGTGCGCGGAGGGTATTGATTTTGGTAGTAACTTTAGATATGATGTGTCTGTACGAGCGCTTCAGTCTGCCTATCTGTCTATAAGCCTGGTATTTATTTTACTGGTTAGTTTTGTTATATGTTTAATTTTTATGTTTAATTTAATTTAATTTATTTATTGATGTCTAAATTGTGTCTGTGTATATACCTGCCTAGGAATCTGTGTGTGTGTGTGCACGTGTGACTGTGTGCGTGCGCGGATGGTATTGATTTTGGTAGGAACTTTAAATATGATGTGTCTGTACGACCGCTTCTGTCCGGCTATCTGTCTCTAAGCCTTAAATTTATTTTACTGGATAGTTTTGTTATATGTTTAATTTTTATGTTTAATGTAATTTAATTTATTTATTGATGTCTAAATTGTGTCTGTGTATATACCTGTCTAGGTATCTGTGTGTGTGTGTGCACGTGTGACTGTGTCTGTGTGTGTGCGTGCGCGGGTGGTATTGCTTTTGGGGTTGTTTAGTTGTAAGTGAGCGCGTCTGTGATTGTGTGTGCGCGCGTGTGTTTGTGTGGTTGTGTGTGTGTATATGTGGGCACGTCTGTGTGTATGTGTGCGGTGTGGTTGTGTGTGCGTGTGGTTGTGTGTGCGCGTGCGCGGATGGTATTGCTTTTGGTTTTGTGTGTGTGTGCGTGGGTGTGTGTGTGTGCGTGTCCTTGTGTGTGTGTGTGTGGTTGTGTGTGTGTGTGTCTACGAGCGGGGGTAATTGGTCACATACTAAAACTTTAACGAGTTCAGTTCGTTTAACAAATATATCCACCAGGACGATAATTCGTAACTCGTGTCTATTTGTATGAAAGAAAACTAGTTTTAATCTGGGTTATGAAACGCGTTTAGACACGATTCCTGGTAACAGATGGTTGATTACTCAGAAGCCTAATCGATACTCGACGGGCTGTCGATGTGAAAAAAAAATTGTGTGTGTATGCGCTGGTATTGTAAGTGAAGAGGGTACAAATGTAACCGAAGCAACGCAAAGTATAAACACAGAAGCGTAATAAGTGTTTATATTTAAATTTTATTATATTATTATTACGAAGTGAGGAAATTCTCGACGGGTACTTCGTTTGTGATGTAAAATATATGAAAGGGAATTTTCCGTTGTTGAGTGAGTACAACTAAAAGTCTAGCTTATTCTTGTGTTTATTGAGACCACTACAACATTTCTTCCACCCATCGTTTGTGTATAGGTGTAGAGGAGAATTACAAATATTTGGTGTTAGCTTTCTTGGTTTGATAGACTCTTTCACTATTGGTTATCTGTAATGTTTTAAATAGTTTTGTTAAGGCATTATTTCTATAATATTGTGTATTCGTAAGCAATAACAGGAGCTTTTTGTGTGTTTCATGAAAGTTTAGGTATAGGTACACTACGCAAAAGTGATCTCAGCAGAACTTTGTTATCTATGTGGATGTGTCGTAGTCTGGTTACAAACATCAAGCTGGTTTAGAAGTAACTTTATCATTTTTATTGGAAGGAATTGTGTTTTTTATCGTTTACATGAATATAACAAATTTGATTGTTCCAAAACCTTCAGGCAACTATGTTACTACTTGACTTGAGAAGAAGGACTTTTTATAAACACTCTTGAGTGAATTCCCTTTTTTTCTTTTCCTACCCGCTATAGAATAAAGTAATACATGTTATAGAGGCAGATGAGTAAGGCTCGGTATGATGGGGATGGTTTTGTGTTGTGTTGTGTGTGTAGCTAGTGATGAGAATATAAGACGCTGAGAGGTGAAGTGGGGTCGTAGGCAACTATGTTTGTGAGGTAAAAAATATGATAGGGAATTCACGTTGTTGGGTGAATGTAACTACATATTAACACGGGCGCTGGGTCACGTGGTAGTTTTCTTTATTATTTATATTATATCATGAGTAATAAATCTACTTACCCCAATGTTCAGTTAATGTTATGTAAATGATCCGTAAACAGTCATAGTCTCCAACATAAAAAAAATATTGGGGAAGACCAGGCTGAACAAAAACAAATAGACAATTTATTGAACACACCCGTAGAGATATATCTCACAGGCAGACTAAAGTATGTCGGCAACTAGATACGTCCTTAGTGTTACAGTCTGTAACTGAATCAATGTCAAGGCCAGTTTCATCCATTTTAAGAAAACCCAACACCCACGTGCTTGTACCCTCACTAGAAAGAAACCGGATCGATGGCCCGCGCAAAACATCGATCGTAAACAATGACTCGTTTATAAAAGACCGTTCTCCCGCGCAGATCATTTCTGAAATGTTAAAAAATGAAACTCTTTCACACAGACAGAGATCTACACTGGGTATAACGCGAGATCATAGAAATATACCTGTGAGGTGATAGAAATATGTATATGAGGTGATAGACAGATGCCCGCGAGGTGATAGAAATATGCCCGTGAGATCATAGAATTATACCCGTGGGGCGATAGAAATATACCCGCAATGTGATAGAAATATGTATGTGAGATGATAGAAAATATGCCCGCGACGTGATAGAATTATGCCCGTGAGGTGCTAGAAATATACCCGCGATGTGATAGAAATATGTATGTGAGATGATAGAAAATATCCCCACGACGTGATATAATTAGGCCCGTGAGGTGCTAGATATATACCCGCGAGGTTATAGAAATATGACCAACGGTTTTGGTAGGAAACTTTAGATATGACTCACCAAAGTATTTTCGCACGTGTAACAAAGGGGGATCTCGATAAAATTTACTCTCTCGACCTTCACTCAGCTCTCCAACGGTTTAAGCATTTCATCACTTCTTGTCATGTACACCCAGTTGGTGGAAACAAGGGAAGTCAGCTGCAAAGAGGTATGACCCCACCCCCAAGTGGTGGTCCTGGAAACAGTCTGCACAAGTGCAGTCTGGCTGAACGAGTGCGGATCGCAATGGGAAGGCAAACCCGGCCCCTAAAAAATGTCGTGCTGAAGTCGGGTGTGTCGACCGAAAGGTGCAGATATCACAGCTTAGGCGTAAACAGACACAACCACCGTCCTTTTCAGGAGTGAACGAGGAAGAAGAAGAAGATCTTCAACGAGGTATGAGCGCTAGTCTCTGACGTTATCACACCGACTCATCAGTAAAGTATGAACGTAAGAGTCTGAAACAGTGTCGAGGTTATTGTCATCCATGTTTAATAAAAATCAAAACACACGTGCTTTTTTTATTTTCTTTAACGAGCGTACTCAGACAAGAAACCTCCTATATCGACTCTCGTGACGTCGCTATTTTTTGAAAATGAGCGGTATTTCTGACAGGCAAACGCGAGCTTACCTCACTAGTTATGAAACCAGATCGATAGAGGGTGACGTCAGGGCTAAATATAGCTATCTAGAAAAAACGTAATAAAAGGCTAACATGTAACGTTTTGAGTATTGGTAGCTGAAAAAAATCCTATCGGCAACGAGCTTTATCTGTGTAAGACTAACCCTGGTACTTATTTCTGTTCACGTCATTACAGACAAGTTCAAAACACAATCGAAGAATAGTAGAAATTTATAAAAGAAGCATTCCCTCGTTCGTGTGTTCAAACCCCCAGGATTTAAGGTTTCACTTTTTTTCAGACGGACGAGATCTGGTGATAGGTTTTTATATTGTCTCCCAAGCGGTTCAAACATGAGGCGACCATGGAAATTTAGTACATTAAATAAATGTAACTAAGTATTTGTTCCAGGTATCAAACGGGTATCTCCTTTTTCATGCAAGTTTCAAACTTTAGTGAAATTTGAAACACCCAATATGAGAACCACTGCGACGTGTTTTTTCAATATCGAGAGAACCATTCGCAACAAATATATATATATATATATATATATATATATATATATATATATATATATATATATATATATATATATATATATATATATATATATATATATATATATATATATATATTTATATATATATATATAGTCTGTTTGCGACTAAAATGTTGCAAACAAGCGAGTAATATTTGTAGTGAATGGTTCTCTCGATATTGAAAAAACACGTCGCAGTGGTTCTCATATTGGGTGTTTCCAATTTCACTAAAGTTTGAAACTTGCAGGAAAAAGGAGATGCTCGTTTGATACCTGGAACAAATACTTAGTTACATTTATTTAATGTACTAAATTTCCATGGTCGCCTCATGTTTGAACCGCTTGGGAGACAATATAAAAACCTATCACCAGATCTCGTCCGTCTGAAAAAAAGTGAAACCTTAAATCCTGGGGGTTTGAACACACGAACGAGGGAATGCTTCTTTTATAAATTTCTACTATTGTTCGATTGTGTTATGAACTTGTCTGTAATGACGTGAACAGAAGTAAGTACCAGGGTTAGTCTTACACAGATAAAGCTCGTTGCCGATAGGATTTTTTTCAGCTACCAATACTCAAAACGTTACATGTTAGCCTTTTATTATGTTTTTTCTAGATAGCTATATTTAGCCCTGACGTCACCCTCTATCAATCTGGTTTCATAAATAATGAGGTAAGCTCGCGTTTGCCTGTCAGAAATACCGCTCATTTTCAAAAAATAGCGACGTCACGAGAGTCGATATAGGAGGTTTCTTGTCTGAGTACGCTCGTTAAAGAAAATTTAAAAAAAAGCACGTGTGTTTTAATTTTTATTAAACATGGATGACAATAACCTCGACACTGTTTCAGACTCTCACGTTCATACTTTACTGATGAGTCGGTGTGATAACGTTAGAGACTAGCGCTCATACCTCGTTGAAGATCTTCTTCTTCTTCCTCGTTCACCCCTGAAAAGGACGGTGGTTGTGTCTGTTTACGCCTAAGCTGTGATATCTGCACCTTTCGGTCGACACACCCGACTTCAGCACGACATTTTTTAGGGGCCGGGTTTGCCTTCCCATTGCGATCCGCACTCGTTCAGCCAGACTGCACTTGTGCAGACTGTTTCCAGGACCACCACTTGGGGGTGGGGTCATACCTCTTTGCAGCTGACTTCCCTTGTTTCCACCAACTGGGTGTACATGACAAGAAGTGATGAAATGCTTAAACCGTTGGAGAGCTGAGTGAAGGTCGAGAGAGTAAATTTTATCGAGATCCCCCTTTGTTACACGTGCGAAAATACTTTGGTGAGTCATATCTAAAGTTTCCTACCAAAACCGGTGGTCATATTTTTATAACCTCCCGGGTATATTTCTAGCACCTCACGGGCATAATTATATCACGTCGCCGGGATATTTTCTATCATCTCACATACATATTTCTATCACATCGCGGGTATATTTCTAGCACCTCACGGGCATAATTCTATCACGTCGCGGGCATATTTTCTATCATCTCACATACATATTTCTATCACATCGCGGGTATATTTCTATCGCCCCACGGGTATAATTCTATGATCTCACGGGCATATTTCTATCACCTCGCGGGCATCTGTCTATCACCTCATATACATATTTCTATCACCTCACAGGTATATTTCTATGATCTCGCGTTATACCCAGTGTAGATCTCTGTCTGTGTGAAAGAGTTTCATTTTTTAACATTTCAGAAACGATCTGCGCGGGAGAACGGTCTTTTATAAACGAGTCATTGTTTACGATCGATGTTTTGCGCGGGCCATCGATCCGGTTTCTTTCTAGTGAGGGTACAAGCACGTGGGTGTTGGGTTTTCTTAAAATGGATGAAACTGGCCTCGACATTGATTCAGTTACAGACTGTAACACTAAGGACGTATCTAGTTGCCGACACACTTTAGTCTGCCTGTGAGATATATCTCTATGGGTGTGTTCAATAAATTGTCTATTTGTTTTTGTTCAGCCTGGTCTTCCCCAATATTTTTTTTATGTTGGAGACTATGACTGTTTACGGATCATTTACATAACATTAACTGAACATTGGGGTAAGTAGATTTATTACTCATGATATAATATAAATAATAAAGAAAACTACCACGTGACCCAGCGCCCGTGTTAATATGTAGTTACATTCACCCAACAACGTGAATTCCCTATCATATTTTTTACCTCACAAACATAGTTGCCTACGACCCCACTTCACCTCTCAGCGTCTTATATTCTCATCACTAGCTACACACACAACACAACACAAAACGATCCCTATCATACCGAGCCTTACTCATCTGCCTCTATAACATGTATTACTTTTAAAAATATATTTTCCTCTTTATTCTATAGCGGGTAGGAAAAGAAAAAAGGGAATTCACTCAAGAGTGTTTATAAAAAGTCCTTCTTCTCAAGTCAAGTAGTAACATAGTTGCCTGAAGGTTTTGGAACAATCAAATTTGTTATATTCATGTAAACGATAAAAAACACAATTCCTTCCAATAAAAATGATAAAGTTACTTCTAAACCAGCTTGATGTTTGTAACCAGACTACGACACATCCACATAGATAACAAAGTTCTGCTGAGATCACTTTTGCGTAGTGTACCTATACCTAAACTTTCATGAAACATGCAAAAAGCTCCTGTTATTGCTTACGAATACACAATATTATAGAAATAATGCCTCAACAAAACTATTTAAAACATTACAGATAACCAATAGTGAAAGAGTCTATCAAACCAAGAAAGCTAACACCAAATATTTGTAATTCTCCTCTACACCTATACACAAACGATGGGTGGAAGAAATGTTGTAGTGGTCTCAATAAACACAAGAATAAGCTAGACTTTTAGTTGTACTCACTCAACAACGGAAAATTCCCTTTCATATATTTTACATCACAAACGAAGTACCCGTCGAGAATTTCCTCACTTCGTAATAATAATATAATAAAATTTAAATATAAACACTTATTACGCTTCTGTGTTTATACCTTGCGTTGCTTCGGTTACATTTGTACCCTCTTCACTTACAATACCAGCGCATACACACACAATTTTTTTTTCACATCGACAGCCCGTCGAGTATCGATTAGGCTTCTGAGTAATCAACCATCTGTTACCACGAATCGTGTCTAAACGCGTTTCATAACCCAGATTAAAACTAGTTTTCTTTCATACAAATAGACACGAGTCACAAATTATCGTCCTGGTGGATATATTTGTTAAACGAACTGGATTCGTTAAAGTTTTAGTATGTGACCAATTACCCCCGCTCGTAGACACACACACACACACAACCACACACACGCACACACACACCCACGCACACACACACAAAACCAAAAGCAATACCATCCGCGCACGCGCACACACAACCACACGCACACACAACCACACCGCACACATACACACACAGACGCGCCCACATATACACACACACAACCACACAAACACACGCGCGCACACACAATCACAGACGCGGTCACATACAGCTAAACAACCCCAAAAGCAATACCACCCGCCCACGCACACACACACACGGTCACACGTGCACACACACACACAGATACCTAGACAGGTATATACACAGACACAATTTAGACATCAATAAAAAAATTAAATTACTTACTTACTTACTTACTTAGTCGTTCCTCTTCTACCGTGAGGTGTAGAGGTTTGGAAGAGAGAGCGCCAGACTATCCCATCGGCTGTCTTCTTCCTCGCCTGGTTCCATTCTATTCCTCGGTCCTTCAAAGATTGTCTAATGTTGTCCTCCCAGCGGACTCTGGGTCGTCCTGGAGGTCTGGATCCCTGGCTCTTTGTTTCCCATGCTTGTCGTGGTAGCCGATTTTCTCCCATTCCGCATTAAACATAAAAATTAAACATATAACAAAACTATCCAGTAAAATAAATTCAAGGCTTACAGACAGATAGCCGGACAGAAGCGGTCGTACAGACACATCATATTTAAAGTTCCTACCAAAATCAATACCATCCGCGTACGCACACAGTCACACGTGCACACACACACACAGATTCCTAGGCAGGTATATACACAGACACAATTTAGACATCAATAAATAAATTAAATTAAATTAAACATAAAAATTAAACATATAACAAAACTAACCAGTAAAATAAATACCAGGCTTATAGACAGATAGGCAGACAGAAGAGCTCGTACAGACACATCATATATAAAGTTACTACCAAAATCAATACCCTCCACGCTCGCACACACACACACGCACACATACACACACACACAACCACACAAAACCAAAAGCAATACCACCCGCGCATGCACACACACACACACCACAGACGCGCGCCAACACAACCACACACACACAAACACGCACGCACACACACACACACATACACACCCAATATATACGCACCCATGAGTCATCACCCCAATACAATACAACACATAAACTCCCTACCCAAAAAAATATCTCTCTCCCAATATGTACACGCACACAGATACCTACAGATGAAAACATCCATGAGTCATCACCCCAATACAACACATAAACGCCCTACTCAAAGAAGAAAAATATCTCTCTCCAGCTATGTACACACACACACACACAAACGCGCGCGCACACGAGTACACACAACCTACACCCCACTATACATCGTCACCCACGCAAAAACGTCTACTCGCTTCAAAAAAAAACCCTACTAAGCCAACATTATCGAATTTTTTTTTTATATTTTCCTCTTTAACTCAATATTGCAGGTTTTTGTCGATTTTTTATATTTTTAAATATATGTATATATGTATGTATATATGTATGTATATATGTATGTATATATGTCTAACTAACACACCCAACATCACCCAAAAATCCCCCCTAACCAAAAGAGATCATTAACTATATACGTTTATCTAACACTTCACGCCTGAGTCATACACACAATCACCAGCTTCACCCCACCATACACCCATGAATCATCACCGCCAGTAAAAAAACAATACCCCACTCCCTTAAACTCCCTCTTAGTAACCTAATCCAACATTATCGATTTTTTTATATTTTCCTCTTTAACTCAATATTTTCAGTCATTATCGATTTTTTTTATATTTTATATATATATATTGTCTAAGTATATATGTATGTATATATGTCTAAATAACACACCCAACATCACACAAAAATCCCCCTAACCAAAAGAGCTCATTAACTATATACTTCTATCTAACACTTCACGCCTGAGTCATACACACAATCACCAGCTACACCACACCATACACCCATGAGTCATCACAACCAGCCAAAAAACAATACCCCGCTCCCTTAAACAACCCCCATTAGTAACCTACTCACCCGCCATTATCGATTTTGTTTATTTTCCGTCATTATCGATTTTTTATATTTTATATATATATATGTATATATGTATGTATATATGTATGTATATATGTCTAAATAACACACCCAACATCACACAAAAATCCCCCTAACCAAAAGAGCTCATTAACTATATACTTCTATCTAACACTTCACGCCTGAGTCATACACACAATCACCAGCTACACCCCACCATACACCCATGAGTCATCACAACCAACCAAAAAACAGTACCCCGCTCCCTTAAACAACCCCCCTTAGTAACCTACTAACCCGCGATTATCGATTTTTTAAATATTTTCCGTCATTATCGATTTTTTTTATATTTTATATATATATATATTGTCTAAGTATTTTGTATACACAACACGCCCGCCATTGTCGAACAAATGTATTGTTATATAACAAGGCATGCGCCTGCAAACTATATAAAAAGTCATCCCGCCATCTTGCGCCTTCATCCCACCTCGAGAATACTACCTAAGTTGGCTATGATACACTAAAAACAACACATACAACAACAATAATATATTACTATATAAAAAGTCATCCGCTCCTCCTGAGCTCCGCCGGGGTTCCTCCTGATTTTCCTTATATAACACGTCATCCCGCCATCTTGCTCCATATATCCGTTTCTTGTTATCTCAAGTCTAAATATATCGTCTTCTTGTTATCTCAAGTCTATAAATAACATCTTCTTGTTATCTAAAACAACAACACCAGTATCGAACTAATATATCTCTATATAAAAGTCACGCTCAACGCCTGCAGCGTGCCTGCACATTTTTCTTATATAAAAAGTCATCCCGCCATCTTGCGCCTGCAGCGCGCCTGCAGAATTTTTCCTATATAAAAAGTCACGCGCCTGCAGCGCGCCTGCAGAATAATACCTAAGTTGCACATTGTATATTATAAAAAAGTCATCACCCTCCGCCTGAAATTCCTCCACCTGAAATCGATCGAGTATTTTGCTATATAAAAGTCATCACCCTCCGCCTGAGAACGCCTGAAATCGATCGAGTATTTTCTTATATAAAAGTCATCACCCTCCGCCTGAATAATACCTAAGTTCGCCATTGTATATTATAAAAAAGTCATCACCCTCCGCCTGAAATTCCTCCGCCTGAAATCAATCGAGTATTTTGCTATATAAAAGTCATCACCCTCCGCCTGAGAACGCCTGAAATCGATCGAGTATTTTCTTATATAAAAGTCATCACCCTCCGCCTGAATAATACCTAAGTCCGCCATTGTATATTATAAAAAAGTCATCACCCTCCGCCTGAAATTCCTCCGCCTGAAATCGATCGAATATTTTGCTATATAAAAGTCATCATCCTCCGCCCGAGAACGCCTGAAATCGATCGAGTATTTTCTTATATAAAAGTCATCACCCTTCTCCTGAATAATACCTAAGTTGCGCATTGTATACTATTCACCCCGTCCACTAGCAGAACAGTTTGAATGTATAAACACTTAGATAGGGAGACGGTAGTGAAAAACACACAGACAAACTCTCATTTCCTGTAGAGTTATATTGTCGAATGAAATTCAAACGCGTTGCTTCGTTTTGAACAGAACGATAGGGGAGGAGGAACGTTACCCATTTGAAAGTGTAATTTATTTTGAAAAAAAGACAAGTGGGGCGTAACATAAATCGATTGGCAGTGGCAGAATAGACTAACAGTAGTGATAAAAACGATTTGAAACCAGCGTTAGTTGCCACTCGAAGAAAAATATTTAACTTGTGTTATCATCAGAAGCAAGGGATTCATGACCAGGGCCTTCGCTGTTCTGTATCAGTGGCGATCTGAATGTGTCCATTGATCGCCGGTTAACATACAAATTGTGCATTATTTCATTGATGCGGTAAGATGAACATTTATGTAAACCTTATTATTGAATATGTATCTGTATTATTGAATGTGTGTGCAGAATGGATGGGTAGAGGCTAAACCAGAAAGGCGCCAAACTCAACACTTTGTGTATGCCACAAGTGATAGTATGGAAGATTACCATTTCTGTTAAAAGCCAGGCAGGCTTTCTTAAACTTTGGGACAGGATGAAAAGATATAGGTGGAAATAAAAATATGGCCTTATTATAAATGGTAGGCCAGAAAACCACAGGCCGTCTTCACCAAGTCACAGTGTTTTCAAATGACTTCATAAAATTAATTATAATTTTCCTATGAAAGGAATGTATCAAACTGATGATTGAAATTTACCTGAGTATGAAGCTGTCACCCCATCAGATAGGAACGATAGCTGTTTATGTAGCCATTGATACTGATCTTGAAACTGTTGATAATGCTTAGTTGATTAGGGAAGGAGAGATATGTTTGAAATACTGAGGAGGCCTTAATCCTCTTAATTTCAGGGTTCCATGTACAAATATTCAGTGAGCCATCCCAGACTTATTGTATCTGCACGTGTGAGGCAAGAAGAATCTGATTGCCAAAAGACTTTAAAGATTGCTGCAGCAGTATCTAAACTTTGCAGTCATGACTACTATCGTGGTGGAAGAAAGACCACAGTGCACTAAGACTTTTAGATAAGAACCATATATGGGTTCATGAGTTTTCACCCGACATACTCTCTCCAGTATTATATCAACACAGCGTTCTTGAAGTGATGAACTACAACGTTCCTCCTAATAGTGACATATATATATTTTAGTGCTTCATCAGGACATTTCAAGTCTCAGACATTTTATGATATAAACAGACAAGTAGTCTTTTGTTTTGATTCACATTAATGTAAATAATATTCCCATTCTATTTGAGTTTTAAACATTTCTGTGCCCAAGAAATTGAGGTACAGAAAATTAAAATTGTAAAAAATTGTTACTCAAACTTTAAACACTGATTTGTTTAATCCTTTTCATTGAGTTACATTAGTGGTTGTTGTCATTAGCTTTACATCACATATCACATTACCCTAGACATCTAGCCAGATAACAACCAGACACCTTAACACATAAGTAGGATCAAAATATATCGCAGATTGAGGTCGTAGGGTGGTAGCAGTCAGGTTCCCTGAGAACATGCTTCATCAACTATTAGACTCAGGGGCTTGCATAGCTGGCCTCACTCTGTAGACAAGTAATATTATAATCAATAACATCCAAACCCACCACATATATTGGGACGCTTGCTCCGGGATTTCAAAATGTGTAATATTTAGCTCTGTGGAGAGTCAGGTGAAATATCATTGCCCATTATTAGTTAATTAATTAGAAATATTTGTTGGCTATTTTGTTTAGTTAATCATATTTAGTACTAACTATAGGATGGCGGACTTGGCCAAATTCAGAACAGCTGCGATGCAGGCAGCGAAGGAAATGGGAATGGAGGGGCAAAGTCTGATTGCATACGTAGGGAACTAAGAGATTAGAAGCTGATAGGGAGGCTGAAATAAAAAGGTTGCAGTTGGAGGAGAAGAGATTGGAGGCAGAAAGAGAGGCAAAGAGATTGGAGGCTGAAAAGGAGGAAAAACGATTACAGATGGAGGCTGAGGAAAAACGATTACAGAGGGAACATGAGCTACGACTGAGGGAGTTAGAGTTGCAAGGCCATGCTCCAGAAAATGGTAACAGCCCATCCACCTCCGACTCTGATGAAAGCCAGGTGGCCTCCAACTCAGCCATGAGTTTTCATTTAGACCCTTTTATCGAAAAAGATGATGACATAGAGTCATTTTAAAGTAGATTTGAGACACTAGCTACAACGCATGGGTTGGGAAAAGAAAGGTGGAGTCTAAAAGTATCCCAGCGACTTAGGGGAACCTCGTATGAGGTATTTTCAAAGTTGAGTAAGGAAAATCAGGAAGACTATGACATTCTAAAGCAGGCTCTCCTAGTTAGGTATGAGAAGAATAGCGAATTTTATCGAAAGAAATTTAGAAATGCTAAACTACTTACTGGGGAAACTTACCACCAGTTCTCTGCACGCCTGGAGACATACTTGGAGAAATGGACTGCTCTGGGGAAAACCGAAGATTTAAAGGAATCGATTATGATGGAGCAGTTAAGAGAGTCCATGGCTCCAGACTTGAGAAAATTTCTCACGGAACAGGGTGCTGAGAGACTGGGGGAGATCTTAAATGTAGCTGAACGATATCAGGCAGCCCAGTCTGAGATAGCAAGAATGAAGAAGAAGCAAGTAGATCATAATAGACCACCTCCAGACCAAGATGAATATTATAATCATAACAGGGAACAAAACCCAAGAGGTAAACCCAACTATGATAGGCCAACATATGACCAACGAGATAGGAACCCGCAATTCAATAAAAAGAAAACCTTTTAATCAAGACAGAAAATAGTGTAAAATGTATAGGATGCAAAATCATAACACGATTGATTGTGGTAGGAAATTTCCTCCATATCGCGCTGCGTGCATGATAACAGCGGACAAGAGACGAAAGAAGGACTTCCCTACAAAACAGAATAAACCTCATCATCCCCCACCTGTGAAGAAGTAGTATGTAATGGGGCCACCATAAGGTGCCTTTATGATTCTGGATTGGAATATGACTCTGTTGTGAGTGCAACCCTGGTGCACCCAGACCAGTATACCCCGGAGAAAGTGGAGATACAAGGGGCCCTAAAGGGAATAGCCACCAAAACACTTTCCGTAGCCAACATAAATGTCAAGACTAGGTACGTGGAAGGAGTTATTAGAGCTGCAGTGTGTGACGACCCTAACTACCCGCTGGTGTTAGGAAGTAAATATGTCTTTCTAGGGAGCCCAGTAAAACCTGTGGTAATGGCCATGCTCCAGGTCAGGTCGACCCCTAGTAAGGAGGAGGATCCACTAATACCATTTCCTCGTGACCAGTTGGAAAAGGCCCAGGTAAAAGACAAATCACTAAAATCTGGTTTTGGCAAAGTGCCACATAGCCATCGTACTCATAAGAAAGTAGAATTCTATTGGAAGGATGGACTGCTCCACAGGAAGGCGGGAGCAGGACCCAAAAGTTATGGACAGTTAGTTCTGCCATGGAGTTATAGGAAACGAGTTTTGGCACACACACATGTTGATGCAGACAGTGGACATAGGAAGATTGGCACCACGCGTCAAAGGACAACAGTGAGATTTTTCTGGCCAGGCATAGCTGACGACATTAAAAAATTTGTTGAGGCCTGTGACCAGTGCAGCAAGGTAAATTCCACAGGGTGGAAAAATAATAATCAGATGCAAGAAAAGCATTGTAGAAAACCTGGGCCGGAAAATAAAACAAGACAGCCCACACGTTGGGAAAATTATCAGGACCTAAACAAGCCCTACGGTGAAAACAGGCCTGAAACTAACAGGAAAAACAAAAATAATAAGGTAGACACAGTGGATAGGTATGCACCTTCTCACAAACAGTCTTCCCCTAAAATAGCTAGAATGGCAACTCTGCGTATGACACCCAGAGAAAAACTAAACAAAGACCAGTCATCCTCGGCTCACTTTGAAGCCGCATGCCGGGAACTGGCAAAAATTAGCATTGAGGATAACAATGAGGAAAATCGGACAACAGTGAAACCGAAACGAAGTGATCACTCGAGAAAAGTGGGGAGCGGACGGTTGGTCAGTTGGCCTAATGTCAAGCTCACTTCACAATATGGCTATTAATTTAGTATTTTAAGGGCACCGGTGACAGTGGTAGTTAACCGACCCCACACAGTCCACGGGGAAGTATTGTACGGACCCTGGATGGAGATCACCCACATATTACATAGCAATGCTACAAGGGAGAATTGATTTCTGATGCAGAAATTCATTTCCCCACATTTTATAATACGAGGTGTGTTCAAATGAAACCCGTCCCAGTGGCTTTATAACAAATATATGTAAGGTACATCAGCAGGAGTAGTAGGATTAAATACAGCAATTGTTATGAAGCAAGTACTCACTGGGGTCCTTTAGAAATAGTCACCATAGGCATTCAGACACGCATCCCACTGCTTGGGTAGATGGCGGATGCCGTCCGAGAAAAATGACTTTGGTTGCTTATTGAACCATTTGGTCACCGAGGCCCTAACGCCTGCATCGGAGTCGAATCGTTGTCCCTGAAGAAATTTTTTTAAGGTCCGAACTAATGAAAGTCACATGGTGACAGATCCGGGCTGTAGGCTGGGTGTTGCAGAACTTCCCACCTTTTCCTTGCTAACGCTTCCTGCACAATGTTCGCAACATGTGGACGAGCATTGTCGTGCAACAGAATCACACCACGCGAAAGCATGCCGGGTCGTTTATTCTTGATGGATGTATGCAGGTTTTCTAGTGTGTCTTTGTAGCGGATGGAATTGATGTTCACGCCAGGCTCTTTAAAGTCTACCAATAGAAGCCTCTCATGGTCAAAAAATGCGGTCAGCATAACCTTACCGGCGGAAATCTGTGACTTGAATTTTTTGGACGGATTCCTTATCACACCGGCCATTATTTTAACAGTCTGCAGCACAACCAATGAATACTAGGAGAATGAACACTTACACACTTGTACATTCGTATGTGCTTATTACGACAGATATGACGTCATCATGCTCCTCCTACGAATGTCCACTTGGCGCAGCACGGTCGGGTTTCATTTGAACACGCCTCGTATTTCACCAAAATTGACGTTGGGCTAAGAATACAGTTGGTGAATATGGCCTCCATTTGAGTGGCGCATTATAGAATCCTACATGAATATTAGTAGAGGGTGTTTCCAAAGTCAAGTCAAGCCAGAGTGCAGACCACTAGATGGCTGTGTGCACATTGGAGAGGAGCACATTAAATTCATATGTTGCTTTTTGGATTGAAATTGCTCCGAGTGTTTTATCCAGGCTGATAAGAGAATTTTGGATCCTCTACATAACTCTGCTATCACCATGTTACAGATTCATTACTCATAACGATTGCAAACTTGAGGAACATCTAAGAAACCTCTGGAAATGTCATGGGACAGACTCAGAGAAGAGAAATGGTGAATATTGATTGATACTCAACATTAGACAGGCAGTAGCACCTGCAGCTGAGTTATTAATCAAACTGCAATAGTCTTGGATTGCAGAGGTCAGAGGCATATTTCTTGAGTAGTGCCTACTTTGAATGACCCCACTGCAGAAATCCATGAGCATACCAAGGGCAGAGTAAGGCCTAGTGAGCTAATTTGATCTATGTGTATCACGGATTATAAACGTGCATCAGAATGCATGTTCTTAAGTGGGGAGATATGTAGTAAGATTCTTGATACCCCGATCAAATAGATAAAATATTATAGATTATAAATTCAAATATTATAGAGATAAAATAGGGGAGTTGTGCTCAGCGTCTTCGCCATCGCCCTCAGTTGCGCAGGTTTTGAGAAAGCCGTAACGCAAAGTGAATGGTACCCTCTCTCTCAAAAGTACAAGCTTTTTCATACTCCGTCCTTGAAACTTAATATAACATTTTGATAGCCAAGGCGTGTTTCGTCCAAGAAAGAGTGAGAGGAAAAAAAACGGAGGAATGACAGAAGGAGAGGAAGACAGTGGTTCTAGGCGTCGCTTACTAACGAGCGTGTGTGACTTTGTTGCTGGCAGATTTTAAAAAAGTGGGGCAAAGCCATTACAAACCCCTTACCACCCCGTCCACTAGCAGAACAGTTTGAATGTATAAACACTTAGATAGGGAGACTGTAGTGAAAAACACACAGACAAACTCTCATTTCCTGTAGAGTTATATTGTCGAATGAAATTCAAACGCGTTGCTTCGTTTTGAACAGAACGATAGGGGAGGGGGAACGTTACCCATTTGAAAGTGTAATTTATTTTGAAAAAAAGACAAGTGGGGCGTAACATAATTCGATTGGCTGTAGCAGAATAGACTAACAGTAGTGATAAAAACGATTTGAAACCAGCGTTAGTTGCCACTCGAAGAAAAATATTTAACTAGTAGTGTTATCATCAGAAGCAAGGGATTCATGACCAGGGCCTTCGCTGTTCTGTATCAGTGGCGATCTGAATGTGTCCATTGATCGCCGGTTAACATACAAATTGTGCATTATTTCATTGATGCGGTAAGATGAACATTTATGTAAACCTTATTATTGAATATGTATCTGTATTATTGAATGTGTGTGCAGAATGGATGGGTAGAGGCTAAACCAGAAAGGCGCCAAACTCAACACTTTGTGTATGCCACAAGTGATAGTACGGAAGATTACCATTTCTGTTAAAAGCCAGGCAGGCTTTCTTAAACTTTGGGACAGGATGAAAAGATATAGGTGGAAATAAAATATGGCCTTATTATAAATGGTAGGCCAGAAAACCACAGGCCGTCTTCACCAAGTCACAGTGTTTTCACATGACTTCATAAAATTAATTATAATTTTCCTATGAAAGGAATGTATCAAACTGATGATTGAAATTTACCTGAGTATGAAGCTGTCACCCCATCAGATAGGAACGATAGTTATTTATGTAGCCATTGATACTGATCTTGAAACTGTTGATAATGCTTAGTTGATTAGGGAAGGAGAGATATGTTTGAAATACTGAGGAAGCCTTAATCCTCTTAATTTCAGGGTTCCATGTACAAATATTCAGTGAGCCATCCCAGACTTATTGTATCTGCACGTGTAAGGCAAGAAGAATCTGATTGCCAAAAGACTTTGAAGATTGCTGCAGCAGTATCTAAACTTTGCAGTCATGACTACTATCGTGGTGAAAGAAAGACCACAGTGCACCAAGACTTTCAGATAAGAACCATATATGGGTTCATGAGTTTTCACCTGACATACTCTCTCTAGTATTATATCAATACAGCGTTCTTGAAGTGATGAACTCCAACGTTCCTCCTAATAGTGACATATATATATTTTAGTGCTTCATCAGGACATTTCAAGTCTCAGACATTTTAGGATATAAACAGACAAATAGTCTTTTGTTTTGATTCACATTAATGTAAATAATATTCCCATTCTATTTGAGTTTTAAACATTTCTGTGCCCAAGAAATTGAGGTACAGAAAATTAAAATTGTAAAAAATTGTTACTCAAACTTTAAATACTGATTTGTTTAATCCTTTTCATTGAGTTACATTAGTGGTTGTTGTCATTATCTTTACATCACATATCACATTACCCTAGACATCTAGCCAGATAACAACCAGACACCTTAACACATAAGTAGGATCAAAATATATCGCAGATTGAGGTCGTAGGGTGGTAGCAGTCAGGTTCCCTGAGAACAAGCTTCATCAACTATAAGACTCAGGGGCTTGCATAGCTGACCTCACTCTGTAGACAAGTAATATTATAATCAATAACATCCAAACCCACCACAAGGACATGCACACCATCATAGCTGGCAGACGCTGGAGATGGGTTGGCCATGTCCTCAGAAGAGACCTCGATGCCATCACAAGAACAGCTATGCTATGGACCCCTGAAGGAAAGAGAAAGAGAGGCCGACCAAAAACAACTTGGCGGAGGACTGTGGAGACTGAGATGCAAAAAATGAACCAGAGTTGGGGCACTGTACGAAGGATGGCCGCCGACCGAGCAAAGTGGAATCAATTTGTTGTTGCCATACAAGACGCCACTAGGCGTAATGGCCACTGACTGCTTTGACGGTCAGCGGCTAAGGATCAAAGAATAAGATGTGGTATACGTCATTATTAACACTTCAATCAAACATTTTAGTTCATAAGTTGAATAACGACATTAGCGATGTCAGTGTTTTCTTTTTCGAAATGTATATGAGTTTTATCAGCAAATACTGATGAGGTTATTTCGACCTACCAGCAAAACAGCTGAACATTCGTTCTGGTTAGGATGAACATTCAACGCCCCCCCCCCCCTCCCCCCATCCTCTAGAATCGAGCCCCCTATGATTGTACACCGAATTCTCATTTAAAGCTACTTCTATTGGCGCGAATTTGAATATGCGCGAGCTTTTTGTACGCACCTAATTTTCGTCTTGGTACGGAACTAAATTCACTGATACGCGAATTGAACATTGCGATCGGTAATCGCGTGCATAATTGAATTGTATTCTTTTTTTCTTCAAAATAAAACAGAAATGTTTTACAGCAATGCAAAGGAATTAATGTGCTGAGCTGTATTGTTTTTTAAAGCACATTGTAGTATAAGTACTAGTGAAGTTATTGCGTATTTGTCATCGAAAATAGTTTTATACAATATAACTAATACTGGCGGAGAAGAGGACAGAGGAGCCAGCTACAGCGGTGTGCATGAGTTGGTCTCGCAATGTTTCTCAAATTTCATAATCTCAGTTTTCAGCCTCTTCGATAGACGACCTAGGCAATCAGCCAACGCCTTCAGGAAGAGTAAGGCCTAATGCAATGGATAGTAATAGAGAATCTGCCTCCTTGTTGGTCCATACGTTTGTTGTATAATATTCATATTAAATTGTTATCGCTTTTATTGTGTTAAACAAGTTGCAATAATAGTCAAAATAAAGTTATTTATTTTTAAAATTTGTTTTGGTCACCTTTGATCTGCATAACCTTGCTTATTTACGTTAATATTAGTACATAAATAACGCTTTACACGAGTCGGGAACCTAACTTGTCATTTCCTTTATCTTCTTCAAACGACACACATAACCTTTCACCTGATTACCTTAAACCTCTTTGACGTCACCTTATTTGCCCGTATAATTTTGTTTTTTAGCCCTAGCTTACTCATTTCCCGGACAAATATTCCCTTATCTCCCATCGCCCAAAGATTCAATGGCTTGGCCATCATTATCTCGCTCGCTACTTTTATCTCTAATCTATCAAACCATCTCTAATTAATTCCTTCTTTCTCTCATTCTTTCTCTTCTACTTTATTCCTTACATCGTTTTGGGGCCTAACTATGCTGTTCTAATTTTCCCTCATCTGTTGTTTGATAGGTTTAACATACTTTTAATCTTCCCTCGTCTAGACAGCTAGACTACTCATAATGGTAGGTCGATATAACCTGCTCAATATTTGCTGAAAAACCCTTATCGAAAAAGGGAAATACTGACATCGCTGTTGTCGTTATCAAAATCATTATTCATTAGTTACCCTTCAGCTCCCCGAGGAACATAGGCCTTCAAGTTACATCCTCGTGTTCTGTTCCGTTCGCTCAAGGTTTGTCGCCCGTTTCATTATCTCTACAGTTCTTTTTTCCCGTGCCGTACTATATTAATCTGTCATGAGGGTCAATTTTATACAATTTTTTTTTTCGGCCTTCTTCTGGCGAGGCGCGTTCCTTTCAACCTATCTGGTTATATCAGAACGCATTTACCATCCAAAAAAAAAAGAAAAAGTCAACTCTATTGACTGCTAACCCGATCAGCGTTATTCTTTCCAAACTTCTATCTCGTGATTCACATAAATATCACATTCTTCCTTGGATATATTTTATTATTATTTTTTTTATGTGAATATGTTCTCGATTCCAGCTTGACTGTGGTGGTCAGTCACGCACAGACATAAAAGTTCACCATAGCCATTCATTATATTAAGTGCCGTCTTAAGGCATGGGCACACTGGGCAGTGCCCAGGGGCCCCATGCTGGGATGCTGCCATATTGTTCATAAGACATCCTTTTTATTCCCGTGGGTGGGTAGGGCTGGTAGGGGACCAGTGCATTGCTTTGCCCAGGGCCTACAATGCTGTTAAGACGGCCTTGATTATATTTCCCGGTTTTTAAATAAAACGTTAAGGTAGTCCCATATCATAAACTACCAAACGAGAGTGAAGTGTTAGAGATTTCATCATACTACAGGTCGTCGTTGAACAGAGCAGAGCTTACATGACAACAATCTCCAACATGAGACAGGAGGCAGAGGCAGCGCACGGTGACTGTCTGAAACTCCATCAAACAGGACCTGAGGTGACTGTCTGAAACTCCATCAAACAGGACCTGAGGTGACTGTCTGAAACTCCATCAAACAGGACCTGAGGTGACTGTCTGAAACTCCATCAAACAGGACCTGAGGTGACTGTCTGAAACTCCATCAAACAGGACAGTTATTGTGGCAGACTCTCAGTCCATGATTATGAAGGTCTAGAATTAGTGGCTAGGACATGAATGGAAAACATCTATAGAAACCTCGAATCTTCAAGAACTGGCATGGATCTAATGTTCTGGTCATGCAGTGGTACACGGCAATGAGAGAGCTGACAGACTAGCTTTGAGAGCACCCATAGTGCGGACACTGGATATGGATTAAGGAGAGATGCGAAGGACAATTGATTATCGCCTATTAGAGAACAACACTGCAATAGATAAATCAACAAGACTAAGATTGTTGAAATTTGGCATTAATCAAAAGACTAGCAGACATGGACGTACACCAGGATGCATCTATCAAGTATAAAACCAGTTCGCCACAGCAATAATTAGCATTCATACCCTTCGACATTAGCTGAGGGAGATTGAGCACCTATGGGGTTGCCTGGAGTGCAATGATGTCAATTCTGGTCAACAATAACAACAATCATCATACTAGGCTCAGCTTTTAATGTAGTGGGATGACTAATTCCTTTCCTCGCCAACTTTGCTTTACCTGATTCAAGAGGAGTCAAGTACCTATATACAGCTCTGTAAATTTGAGCGTGACGCAAGCATTTACGATAACTTCACGAAAAGGCGATGTGATTATGTTTAGAAGTGACAAATAATATTACAAAGGTGTGTAACTTCTTTATATTCTTTTTCACTCCTTATGGAACACAGAGTGACCCATGCATCTGATCCTGTCATGGCACCTGAACCAAAGTATTAATATCCTATTAAAGTGATGGTTTTGGGAGCCGTGGTAGCACAGTGGTTAATGCACTGGTTTCCTAGCTCGGTTCGATTCCCAGATGAGGCGGGATTTTTTAGACCGCATACGGCTCTGGGGTCGACCCAGCCTAATGAATTGTGTACCAGAGCAAATCTGGGAAAGTTAAGGCGGTAGGCGTGATGCTGACCACATCACCCCCAGTGTGCCGATGGTCAAGACAATATAGGCCTAACACCATATTCCCAGTATGCTTCAATAGGCGCGTAACGGGATTCTTTACCTTTACCCTTTAAAACGATGGCTGCTGTAGCGATTAGTTTTAAATGATTAGTCTGCTAGAACCACGCACAACCTGATGTTAGTCTTTGGCGTATATTGCAACGTTATATCTACAGGGTACTTCATAATTGTGTATACACACTTCACTGCATATATCTAACACAGGCATTAACATACAAGTTTGCTATATTGCAAGAACAGAGCGGAATAATGCTAGGTCATCATCATCAGGTGTCATCATCAAAATGAAGGTTGACTGCAATGGATCTCCAACTTCTTCTTTCTCTTGTCTTGATGGTGCACTCTGACAGACTCTTACCTGTCCATCTCTTGTCTTGATGGTGCACACTGATAGACTCTTACCTGTCCATCTCTTGTCTTGGTGGTGCACACTGATAGACTCTTACCTGTCCATCTCTTGTCTTGATGGTTCACACTGATAGACTCTTACCTGTCTATCTCTTGTCTTGATGGTGCACACTGATAGACTCTTACCTGTCTATCTCTTGATGTTATCATCCCATTTATTGCGATGTCTTTCTCTTGTACGTTTGCTTCAACTCTGCCTTCTATTTTGGTCTTCAGTAAGATGTTATGCCTTCTTACATGGCTAAAATAGTTTAGCTGTCTAATTTTATATTTTTTCAACATTTGTGACTTTAAATGTTTCTATCTTAAATGATAATTCAGTTATCAGGTTTAAAAGGGTGCATGCGTAGTTTTGAAACACCCTGTATATAACTACACATGTGATATCGTGTGTGCTTCTGCAAATCAATCTATAAACAGAAAGGATTTCTCCTGTCATCTGCTTTCTATTTGTGTGTCCAATTATATCTTCGAATTCCCGAGTTCCATAAATGGTAGCCATTAATGTTGCCAGGAGAGACAGAATGAGAAATTATGACATCTGAAAAATTGCAAGAAGCACATTCGCAAGAACTACATAATCAAGTATATGAAAGATACAGAGAGAAAACTCCATGGTTTGGCCAACTCAAATGAATGGAGCTCGATAGATTACCTATACGTGCTAATACAGATCTGGTGTCAGAACACTGGGAAGACCATGAGGCAGATACTACAATAACACAGGCTCAAGTCAGCCACTGCAACACACTAGGCTCAACAACACAAACTTCATCTCTTCACTATACGTCACGACAACAGTACACTAAAAAGTAAAAACAGTATGATAAGTACTCCAAGGTTCACGGCTACCAACGTTCATATTTTTTTTTAGTAATGTTCAAAAACCCGTTATCTCTGTTCATCATCATGATCATCGTGATGATCCTGTCACGTGCCATCAGCTCAAGTTCTTAGCACGTTTTCCTCATCATTTTCACTTCTGTCTCCAGTTCTCTTCTCCGGGTGTTCCTTGCTCTACCACTGCCTCTCTTACTCTAGGGGTTCCAGAACAAGGACTGTTATGTAATGGTGTCCATAGGTTTTTCCCTTGTGCTGAGTTTTCTCCTGTCTACCCTGTACCACCTTGTTTCGCACATTCCCAGGACATCGATGTTGTAGTCCCACATTTCTGCTGAAACCTGTACCGTCTTCCCTTGGTCGTTCAATGTTCGAACATTCTAAGCGCCAAATCTTGAGGTTCTCCTAGAACAGGGATCGGCAACCTTTCCATGACAAAGAGCCAAATATTTAATTTTGTCTCCATTTAAAACAAAAATGAAGAGCCGCATGAAAACAAATCACATGGTATCCCTCATTCAATTATACTGTATATATCATAAACATAATTTTCAAATGACATTTTAATACACAATTAGTAATACAATTTTTTCAGTAACAAATATTCAGATAAGATGTAACATAATAATAAAATAAAATATACAAATGAAAAGTAAGAAAATGTAATGAGACTTTAGCTGTTGGATTTTCTTGCAAAGTTGGTCAATATTTGGTGGATAATCTGTTGTTTTCATTTTCAAGCATGACTGGAGACTCACGTCATTCAATTGGCTTTTTAATTTGCCTTTGATATAATTCATGTTGAAAAATAATTGTTCACAAAATATGTTCATCCAAAAATTGAAAGAAGCCCAAATGCAAATTTCTTCGGCTGAACATATCTGTTGGGTAAACAGTTCCAAACATCAAATATGATCTCATCTTGCTTTTTGAGCTCACTTATTTCGGACCACTTGTGTTGTAGTGACAGGGCTGATTTTTACCTTTCAAGATTTTCAAGCTCATGGACCAGATGTGTAAATTTTGAACACACTATGCTTTGTCCTCTAAATCTACCAATTCAAGTTCAAAAACAGCTTGGTAAATTTGAGGAAAGGCTGAAAAATTCAGTTTGGTTATATCTGTTTCAAAAGGTTTTATCAAAAATGACAAGGTTGCCTTTTCTTTTCTAAACTCTTGAAAGCGATCAGCAAACGAAACTGTCATTTTCTCAATACATTTTTTGAGGAACTTGAGGTCAATCCTACTTTCAGTAGTTTGCATATGTTCTTTTAATGCTGGGAAGTGTAATAATTTGCCAGTTTCAATGTCTCTAGCAAACAAAGACAGATTGTGCTCAAATGAAAGCACTTCTTCCAAGAACAAAATAGCTGTATTGCCCTTTCCTTGGAGTTTTTTATTTAAAATGTTCAAGGGAGAAGTCATGTGCAAGCATAAAGTAGAACTTCTGTAACCAATCAGGGTGTGATAACTCAGGATATTCAAGTTTCTTCTCTTACAGCCATAAAAATATGACAAAATCTTTAAAGGACCCCCTACCCCCACACCCAAAAGTTTAGTCCACGAAAAGTGTATGTCAAAAGGTGGTTTTAGTGCACGGACACTAAATGTTAAGTAGCCGAGGGTCAAGAGCCGCATGAGATGGCTCAAAGAGCCGCATGCGGCTCGCAAGCCGCAGGCTTCCGACTCCTGTCCTAGAAGAAAGAAGGCTAGTCAGCGACACAGACTCCTTCCGGCTTTCTCTGCGTTGCATCATGCGCCTCCCTGTTAGAGGAAATTATCCTGTCTTGGTTTTTTGAGTTATATTTTCCTTAGTTGACCTATCCATGTTTTGTTTAATCTCTTTAATGGAGCACGAATGTCAGATCAGAATTGCTAGCATGAACTTATTACGCAATTTTTGTCCCCAGGTGTTCGACGCCGTTGTCATAGTAACGTCAGTTGTGGTAGATCTCATTTTCATCAAGGGGTTACCAGAGTTCGCAGTGGACGACTCCATCTTTGTACTGGCTCTTCTTTTACCGTGGCGAGTGATACGAGTTGTCAATAGTGAGTACATTTGTTTGTCTGTGAGAATGATTGGATGTCAGTAGGGTAATAGAGGCAGAGGTAGATCAAGATACACATGGAGAAGAGACCTAGAGACAGAAGTGAAAATAATGAGGAAAGCTTGGTAAGAGCTCGAGCAGTTGGCACGCAACAGGAGGACTTGGCATGTGTTTGTTGAAAGCCTATGCTCTTTTTGGGAGCTAAATGGTATTGATGATGATGATGATAAGATTTGTTTTTTTTTTTGTTTTTTTTTTAACAACGAGTGAATGTCTATAGCGAGTAGATTAGCCTTTCTATGACACAAGAGTGAATGTCATCACATCATATGTCATTACATCATATGTCATCGCATCATATGTCATCACATCATATGTCATCACCATATCTCCTGTTTCGCTCCTTATGCAGCATGGACCCACCACCAATGAGAGACCCTACGCTGAAGTGCACTCTTGCAATGATGGTTTCTGTAACTATTAGTGTCACGTGATGAGTGTGCCCATTTCTTGTACAACCTCATATTAGTCACCGTTTTCGGCATAGCAGATGGAGCAGTAATCGTCCCCATTTTTTTCCCCTCTTCAGAGACCCGAGGGATCTACCCGAGGTACCAACCAGTCAATTTGTCTTCTGAAATATTGGCTAACCTTCTGCTAACAGTGTATCATTTACCTTTAATTCTCTTCTTATTTATCTTTCTTGTCATGCTTCTCATTATTTCTTGTCATTCTTCTCATTATTTCTTGTCATTCTTCTCATTATTTCGTGTCATGCGTCTCATTATTTCTTGTCATTCTTCTCATTATTTCTTGTCATTCTTCTCATTATTTCTTGTCATTCTTCTAATTATTTCTTTTCATTCTTCTCATTATTTCTTGTCATGCTTCTCATTATTTCTTGTCATTCTTCTCATTATTTCTTGTCATGTTTCTCATTATTTCTTGTCATTCTTCTCATTATTTCTTGTCATGCTTCTCATTATTTCTTGTCATGCTTCTCATTATTTCTTGTCATTCTTCTCATTATTTCTTGTCATGCGTCTCATTATTTCTTGTCATGCTTCTCATTATTTATTGTCACGCTTCTCATTATTTCTCGTCGTGCTTCTCATTATTTCATGTCATGCTTCTCATTATTTATTGTCATGCTTCTCATTATTTCTTGTCACGCTTCTCATTATTTCTTGTCATGCTTCTCATTATTTCTTGTCATTCTTCTCATTATTTATTGTCATGCGTCTCATTATTTCTTGTCATTCTTCTCATTATTTCTTGTAATTCTTCTAACTATTTCTTGTCACGCTTCTCATTATTTCTTGTCACGTTTCTCATTATTTCTTGTCATGCTTCTCATTACTCCTTGTCATGCTTCTCATTATTTCTTGTCATTCTTCTCATTATTTCTTGTCATTCTTCTCATTATTTATTGTCATGCTCCTCATTATTTCTAGTCTTTCTTCTCATTATTTCTTGTCATGTTTCTCATTATTTCTTTCATGCTTCTCATTATTTAGTGTCATTCTTCTCATTACTTTTTTCACGCTTCTCATTATTTCATGTCATTCTTCTCATTATTTCTTGTCATTCTTCTCATTATTTCTTGTCATGCTTCTCATTATTTCTTGTCATTCTTCTCATTATTTCTTGTCATGCTTCTCATTATTTCTTGTCATTCTTCTCATTATTTTTGTCATTCTTCTCATTATTTATTGTCATGCTTCTAACTATTTCTTGTCATTCTTTTCATTATTTCTTGTCATTCTTCTCATTATTTCTTGTCATTCTTCTCATTATTGTCATGCTTCTCATTGTTTCTTGTCATGCTTCTCATTATTTCTTATCATGCTTCTCATTATTTCTTGTCATGCTTCTCATTATTTCTTATCATGGTTATCATTATTTCTTGTCATGGTTCTCATTATTGTCATGCTTCTCATTATTTCTTGTCATGGTTCTCATTATGTCTTGTCATGGTTCTCATTATTTCTTGTCATGCTTCTCATTATTGTCATGCTTCTCATTATTTCTTGTCATGCTTCTCATTATGTCTTGTCATGGTTCTCATTATTTCTTGTCATGCTTCTCATTATTGTCATGCTTCTCATTATTTCTTGTCATGCTTCTCATTATTTCTTGTCATGCTTCTCCTACTTCCTTTGATAAATAATATTTATGTTATCTTCTACTGTTTTCTTCTTGCTCGTTTGCTATCTTCACTTTTTTTTAACTATCTTTCTTTCTTTCTATTTTATTGCCTCCTTGTTTTGAGCTTCTGAGATTCTTGGCAACAAGTGTTTTCTTGCTCAACTGTTTCTTGTTTCGCACAGAGTCCGGACATTTCTCCCTTCACTTTACTGTACTTGCGCTTTTAAAATGTCTAGTCGTTTTATTATTATCGACCCTGTCTGACGTATACTCTTTGATTTACGAATAATTATATTATTGTGTAATATATGGTGTTATTAATAACGGCAGTAACAGCAGAACCAAATGGAGGAAGCGTGATAATTTTTTTTGGGTAATATTAGATACTTTGTTGGCATGAGAAGTAAGAAAATGAAGAAGTAGGGGAAAAAGTAAAGCTGTGTTGAAAACAAAATTGGCGAGTAAAGAGAGGAAGATATAGAATTTAAATTAAGGATAAAAGGAAGAGATGGACAGACGGAGGATTGAATGAGAAATGTAAAGAAAAAGTGATGGTAAACATCGATGTAAAATCGACGGAATAATTAAAACTGTGAAGCGTAAAAGAGAGACGCATTGAACATTAGCTAGAGAATGAGTCAACTAAAGAGACGCAATGACTGCTTGATTAACAAAGATCTCTCTCTCTCTCTCTCTCTCTCTCTCTTTCTTGCTCTCTCTATTTCTTTCTTGGTTTGGTTTGGTTTTTGAACCCCGCACTTGAAAACTGGTGTTTTTTGTGTGCAAGTGATACCCAGTTCAACCCCATGTGGGTTATAATTTGGGTATATAGTGTTCACTTTCTTTCTTGCTCTCTCTATTTCTTTCTTGGTTTGGTTTGGTTTTTGAACCCCGCACTTCAAAACTGGTGGTTTTTGTGTGCAAGTTATACCCAGTTCAACCCCATGTGGGTTATAATTTTCGAATACAGTGTTCACTTTCTTTCTTGCTCTCTCACTCTTGCTTTCTCCCTGGTTCCCTTGCAGTACTTCATCTCTTGTATAGGCACTGACATAAAGTTGTTGCTGTTTACCCATGTTAATTCTTTCACTTTGAGAAACCAAAGAGAAATCACTGACCACTTGACTAACTCATTTCTCTCTTAGCTCTCTCTGGCTTCTTCTCTTAGCGCTTGCGTAAGATTCCTGCTAGTTTACTCATGTTAATTTATGTTTATTTATCCATCAATTCCTTCATCTAATTCCCTGGCTCTGAATCGCCTTGCCTGGACTGTTCTCAGCCTTCTCTTAAAACAAAATCAATTAGTTGATTATACATTTTTATTTGGAGTACATCTCTACGAGTTGTTTTCGTTCAACATCCATTCGTTTTACGCATTTCTGTATTGCTCTGATAAGTACTATTTTAATCATCGCTTGAGATAATACCATGATTTCTTATGTTTATAAATAGATTGTGTAACGAAACGTTAGAGGTAAACTGAATCAGTAAATGAACTTAAAGATAAGTATGCAAGAGGGAAAAGACATTTACAGGGAAGAGGTGGATAAAGTGAAGGATAATACGGGCAAGAAGGAGAATATTAAACATGAAAGATAATTACAGTCATCATCAGCATTGGAGTCATCCCCTAGCGGGAAGACTGCTAAAACAGCTTTCATGTGCTCCAGCCGCGGTGGTGTATCGTAGAGGTTGGTCTATTTCAAGATGGGGTTGCCAGCCCCTTGGGCAACCTCATATTAGTCTCCTATTGCGAGATGCTTGAGGGAACGACTGCTACATTCTCCCTTCGTCTACTTAAAAACGCCCGGAAACTATACGGCAAGAAATTGCACAGTGTTTGGGAAGGAAATAAGTTATAGATTTGAAGAAAACAACAGAAGAAGGCCTAGCGGAAACAAAGAAGTGGATAAATAAATCAATCTCTCAATACCCTTAGCTTCCCAAGGACAACAAATGCATGCCAAGTCATCATGTCCAGCACAATCAACTCACGTTTTCTCAATGTTTTCATTATTTTCATTAAAACTCAACCACCAAAGACAGAAGAAGGCTCTCTGGTAAGGAGACGTATGACGCAACATAAAACCGAACGTAGGCTGTGTTCTTGACTAACGAAAGGGAATCTTCAGATTTGTCATCTGGAATGTTATAAATTGGATTGAGTGAAGGAAACAAGAATACATGCTACGGATAATATAATACATGAACACGATGATGAATTTAAACCAGGTTACAGTCAGGAAGCCGCGGTAGTGCAGTGGTAAGTGTACTGGCTTCCTAGGTGGGATTTTTTAGACCGCAAATGGCTCGGGGGTCGACCAGCCTCATGAATCGGGTATCTGTAGTAAGATCCCTGATACCCCGATCAAATAGATAAAATATTATCGATTATAAACCCAAATACTATAGAGATAAAATAGGGAGTTGTGCTCAACTGCCATCGCCCACGCCACGAGACGCGCTGGATTTAAAAAGCAGTTACGCCAAAGTGAACGATACCAAAACTACTAGCTTTTTCGTCACTCCGTAATACAAATTACCCCGAACAATAAACGCCGTTTGGCAGACAACAATACACAGTTAGTTTCAAAATGAGAGATAGAAAAAACGGAGGAGTGAAAGAGATAGGGAAGTATGCAACCTTGACCCAAGCGTTGTTTTTGAATCTAGTAATAGAACGACATGAGACAGCTGACGTCAAGGACTTGCTTAGGTAACACTAAACGCGAATGAGAGGCTGGAAGTTTGAAAAAAAGCTACTAGGACTTGGAAACCGGTTGCCAGGACACATTTTTTCCCTAAAAGTTAAAGTTTGAATAAAGCATTGGACTTTGCTATTGCATGTGATGAAACCCCACCGCCTTGTCTCCTCTCCGTAGTGACAATTTAAATATAACGAAACCGCGATTTGCGTTAGGCAAAACGCGTGTTTCATTTCTTAGAACAAGCGAGAGAGAGAAACAAATTTAATTAAAAATGGGATTAACATGGAGGAAAACCCTACGCTAGAGTATGCATTGCGATACTGAAACTAAGTAACTTAAATTGAGAAGGGTAGCGAAACGGGGGTAAAAGAAATATCGAAGAAGTCTTGTAATTGAATAATAAAGGCAAAGAAAGGACAGTGACAATTAAATGATAATACTTGTTTATTAGAATATCATATTATACATTATGATATATTATCTTACCGTAGAGAAAAGTGTGTTATTTGAAGAACTGAGGAGAAAAAATGCAAAGATGAAAATTATGATAAGGAGAGAAATAAAAATATAACAGCTAGCTAACAGACAGTCGTCTGGTTAATAATTGCCTTTCCTCATTAAAATCGATTAGATATTACCAGAAATATCGTAGGAAAAGACAGAGAGACAGAACAGAGATATCCTCATTCAACTTTGCCATTCTTGGAAGGGGGGGTAGGGGGGGGGGGGTTTACAAAATTTTGAAAGTGTAATTTGAAAAGAGGCAAGTCGGCGTACCCTAATCTGATTGGTCTAGAAATCATACCTAAACAAGAGGATATAACGAACGTTTGCTAAAGCTTAGTGCCACTTGATATTACAAAATTCTAGCAGGAGGGTTAAGAGCAGACTCAAAGCAGTATGACCCAATGCTTTTGCAGTTCTGGAACAGTGGCGATCTCAGCTTGACCATTGATCGCCGGTTAACCTTCTAGTTTTGTAATTATTCATTGATGCGGGTTCGATCCTGAAACACTCAGTGTGCCACAAAAGTAAAATTGAAGCTGCAGAGTTCGAGGCAAAAGTATTTATTTGCCTAATTCCTGAGGTGTACTGAAGCAGCGTCCAACTTCACGGTCGTGAAGAATATTCTGACGTGAGAAAGACATCACAGTGCTCAAGGAATTCAAGATAAGACAAACCATCCATGGGCTTATGAAAGTTCACCTAACTTAAACTCTCCATTATTGAACTAAAACAGTTTATTTGATATGATGACAAAATTCGTTCCTCAGAAGCGTGACCATTCATAGGAGTTAGTGCTTCACCAGGACATTCCAAGTCATAAACTTTTCATAGTAACATTAACAGACAAGTTGTCTTTAAATTAAATTACTGTAAATACATTGCCATTCTATTTTTGAGTTTTAAACATTCCTGTGCCCAAGAGATTGAGGTACAGGAAATTAAAATTGTAAAAATTATTATCCCAAACTTAACCACTGACTTGTTTGATCAGTTTTCTTTGAATTATAGTTGTGGTTGTTGTTATTAACTCAACATTACATTTCACAGTACCCTAGACACCTAGCCAGATAACAACCAGACACCAGTATATAAAAATTAGACTCAAAATATATCGCAGATTGAGGTCGAAGGGTGGTAGCAGTCAGGTACCCTGAGAACATCATTATCAACTATTAGACTCGGGGACTTGCATAGCTGACCTCACTCTGTAGACAAGTAATATTTATCTCAGTAACATCTAAACCCACCACAGTATCAGTGCAACTCTGGGAAGGTGCGACCGGCGTGATGCTGACCACATCACCCTTAGTGTGCCGATGGTCAAGAAAATATGGGCTTAACACCATATTCCCAATATGCCCCAATGGGCGTGTAACGGGATCCTTGACCTTTTTACCTTTACAGAGAAGAAGGAAGATTGCAAAATATTTGTTTAAATAGACAGCAAATAGAAAGCTAGTACTTTTATCTACATTTTTTCAGTGATCTCTTCCCCTAAGGATAAATGAGCACAAGTGTACTTATTTTTACAGGCTTTTCTTTAACTCGCAACGTATGTTTTTATTTACGTCTGATCTACTTTCACACGTGCAGGTCTCGTGATGGCTGTGATAGACCACGAGCAGGTCAAGCTCCGGCTGTTATATTCACGGAAGAAAAAGTTGGACAAAACCGTGGAGTCTCTTAGAAATGAGATCGACGAAATAAAGGTTAGTGCCTTCTTTTTTGTGTCTTCTCTTGTGTCATTGAACAAGAACCATATATAAATACAATGATACTTTTTTATCTTTATATTTCCTCTACATAATATTCCATCTTTGTCGTTTATCTCTCACCGGTGAATGAAGCGTTGTGGGAAGATTTACTGGAGATACTAGGAAAATTCGGTTGGTAGGGAAAATCATTAGACAGTTTTTCTTGCCGGTTTCAACTATTTCATCGGATATTCAATGTCATATGAGATCGGAGAGTCTAAGAGGTAAGGCTTCCGCCTCGAATTCTAGAGGTACCAGGTCCGATTTCCAGCTGAGGGAATATAATTTATGGACATTTATTTCCTGAACCAGTGGTCTTGACGATGTTATATTCTCCCTGGTCTCCTGGGAAGTGAGATCGGATGCCTAGCCTTCTCGGATAAGGGCGAAAAAATAGGAGGTCCGTGTGCAAGTTGCGCACGTTAAAAATACCGCGGCAGTTGAAAATCGTAAAGGGTAGGCTGTAAGGCCGCTGCCCTGGCAAAAATTAAAAAAGGAGAAACTTACCCACTACAAAAATATTGATAGAATTCATGATTCCTATACACACACTGGGATTCTCGCCGGTGCTACGGAGCTCGTGCACTGTGCTGAGATCCCCCTTGTGTGATCTAAGTGAGGAGATCGGAGCACTGATGGAGTTGTCAGCGTGCAATGAAAATAGTCCTTAAAAAACCAAACCAAACAAATGTCACGAATGTGGGTCGTTTTTTTCTCCCATGGTACATGGTTTCATTTATACAGAATCAGTGTTGTTCTTTGCATTGCCCAATCTTGTCTTGTTACCGCTTTTGTTGGTCACCTAAGCTAAGGAGTTATATCCTTTTTCGTTCATTAAGTAGCACGTTAGCGGGTAGACGCTGGAATTGGGTTGACCACATCCTCAGAAGAGACACCTGACACCATCACCAGAACTGTCATGCTGCGGACGCCAGAAGGAAAGCGAAAGCAAGGATGGCCAAAAGCCACCTGGCGGAGAACTGTGGAGGCAGAGATGTTAAGCATGAACCAGAGTTGGGGCACTATATGAAGGATGGCGGTCAACTGAGCAAAGTGGAGACAGTTTTTAGCTGCCCTACAAGACGCTACCAGGCGTGCTGGCCACTGATTGTTTTGTCAGTCAGTGGTCAAGAACCAAAGAAGAAGAAGAAAAAGTTGCATGGAACCACCACTACAACTGACTCCTTGCGTTTAGCCTGCACAAAATATTGCATGTACTCCTCCAGCGACGGTTACTGCAGCAATGTATTGTTCATGTTGAGTTTGCCAGCCCCAAGCCCAGACGTATATTAGTCGCCTCTTACGACATGCTTGTGGCAGCATTAGTTCTACTCTTCAGAGACCTACAGGGAGGGCTGGGAGGATGCCAAGCTACGTTAGATACTGACAGTATTAGTCTTTCATACTCTTCTTTCTGTCCTCCACTCAGTGTTCTACATTTTTTCATACACGCTTCAATGATCTGTCCTGTGTTGGTTCTGGAATTGACTAATATTAATATGCAGGTCTCATTATGTGTCTCTTGCTTGCATTGATTCATCCTTGTTGTCTCTGTTTATTTGAAATATCTTGTAGTCATTTACTGTGAAATAACCAGAAATAAAGAATCAAGAGAGAATAGCCCTCTTTTTACAGCTGGTAGCATCGAAAACCACTTTGTACCCGAGCTGTTTTATTTATTGCAATTTGGCTGTTTCTCTCTCTCTCCCTCTCTCTCCCTCTCTCTCTCTCTCTCTCTCTCTCTCTCTCTCTCTCTCTTTCTCTGGCACATTACTATTTGTCGGTAAAACGTTTTTAAGTCTCTAACCATTACACATTATCGTACAGCTGCAACGTTAGTTAGAGGAGAAAAAAAGCAATAATATCTTTTTAAATATTGGTTATAATAAAAACAAAATATGAGTAATACATATAATTGTTTATGGTATATGTACTGTCTCCAAAAATATCTAATGATGCTCTTGATATACCCAATGTATTATATGCCAGTTGTTTTGAAGTCCGATTGCCGAAATGTCGTCTACGTAAGAGTATGACATCTTCACTAACTCTAGAACTGTTTGGTAATTTTACTTAGGCAGTCTCATCATGAAAACCAAACTGCCACAAATCCCAACACTGCAGGAGCATTTGAATATTGTGGTACTGGCTTCCTGCAAGGGGGATAGCAGCAGTGAAGACTCCATGTTACACAGGGATCGAAAAGGGAAATGAAGTGATTAACGTAACAATGTAATTACACGCTGCAAAGTCTGTCTCAGTTGACACCACGGCGATGGACAAACCCGTCCTAATGATAATCGCTATTATACTCTGGACACACGAAGGGAGATAACCATGAAAATAAGTGGAACGAGCTAATAACTCTGTGCTTTCTTATCGTTCCTGTCCATTTCATACTCCTTCAGAAGCAAAGTGCGAAGCACCGCTACATCAGACCTAAGGGTCTATTATATTTGGACATGCGCCCTAATATAACCGACTAGGTTGAACGGGACGCGCCTCGCCAAAACGAGGCAAAACTTTATTTAAAAAAAAAAAAAAAAAAAAATTTGATCGCCATGCAGCAAACTCCGCCAATCCATTCCGTGTGCTTTCACAGTGATGGCTTTTGTAGGAACGTAGTTTACACGATGAGATTATAAGCCCGATGTATCAGTTCACCGTTGTTGACTCCTTGGACAAGCGTAAGCTCATAGGACATACGTAAGCTCCATGATTTCACGATCATTACCATTCTCTATCCGCTCCTTATGGAGCATGTAGTCACTACAGCAGCTGGTCACCTCTGCAGAAAGCCTGTACTCAAGTATGAATGCGCTCTTGCAACGTTGGTTTATGTAGCAAATTGCTTTACATGATGCGTTTGCCTTCCCACGTGCTCACCCCACCTTGTCACCACTTAGGACATACTCAAGGAAGCAATAGCTGTTCGGGGTAAGCCGACTGAAATGGCGGCTTATAATTGATGTCTCAACCACAAGCAAATCACTCACATAGAATCCGGGACCTGAACCAAAAAAGGAGAAAAGTGTAGACCCATACTATCAACCGCGCAATCGTAGCAGTCTGCTAAGGATGGATAACAATATACCGTGACTTAATAATTCTTCTTCGTTTGTTCTCATATAATCACCGCTCTTTCTGTCATAAAGCTGGCAGTTTCTCAGTATTACCTCATCGCCGTACAATTTAACCATCTAGGAGTTGGGGAAGACTATATCGTCAATATACACTTCTCGTGGAGCCGACGTCTTTGGATGTAATGCCTTAAAATAAACAAAGTTTTTCCCTCATGGACGCACGACTGCCTGCACAATTTTTAATTTGTAAACAGAGGCTGTATTTGAGGCTGCAAATGGCCGATTCTCAGTCTGAACATTATCACTTGATCTGTTCGTGGCACAGAATAATTTGCTTCTGGTGTATGTTACTCTGGGTGTGAGCTTCTGGTATATGGTACTCTTGGTGTAATCTTCTGGTATAGGTTAATCTGCGTGCAATCTTCTGCTATATGTTACTCTGGGCGTAATCTTCTGCTATATGTTACTCCTGGTGTAGTCTTCTGGTATATGTTACTCTGGGTGTGGTCATCTAGTATATGTTACACTGCGTGCAGTCTTCTGGTATATGTTACTCTGGGCGTAATCTTCAGATATATGTTACAGTGGATGCAGTCTTCTGGTATATGTTACTATGGGCGTAATCTTCTGCTATATGTTACTCTATGTGTAGTCTTATGGTATACGATACTCTGGGCGTAATCATCTGGTATACGTTACTCTAGGTGTAATATTCTGGTATACGTTTCACTGTGTGTAATCTTCTGGTATTTGTTACTCTGAGAGTAATCTTCTGGTAAATGTTACTCCGGGCTTAATCTTTTGGTATACGTTACTCTGGGTGTAATCTTCTGGTATATGTTACTCTGGGTGTAGTCTTATGGTATATGTCACTGTGGGTGTTGTCTTCTGGTATATGTTACTATGGGCGTAATCTTCTGCTATATGTTACTCTAGGTTTCTCTGGGTGAAGTCTTCTGGTATATGTTACATACTTACTTAGTCGTTCCCCTTCTACCGTGAGGTGTAGAGGTTTGGAAGAGAGAGAGCGCCAGACTATCCTATCGGTTGTCTTCCTCCTGGCCTGGTTCCATTCTAGTCCCCGGTCCTTCAAAGATTGTCTAATGCTGTCCTCCCAGCGGACTCTGGGTCCCTGGCTCTTTGTTTCCCATGCTTGTCGTGGAAGCCGATTTTCTCCCATTCTGCAGACATGGCCAAACCATCTTAGTTGGGACTGTTCTACTTGGGTCTGCAGGTGGTGGGATTTTAGGCCTTGACGTATCGTCTGGTTGCGGACCGTGTCTCTTTTTGTTACTTTAACCACCTCCCTCAGATACCTCATTTCTGAGGTTTGGATCTGGCTTTTGTGGGTTGTAGTCATTGCCCATGACTCGCATCCATATATCAAGACTAGGACATAAGTGGAGCGGTATACAGCCATCTTCGTTTTCTAACCAACCTCTCTCTTCCTGAGGAATCCTCGATTTATGGCCTGAAAAAGTCTCCCATCTGCTGCTTTTCGAGTGGCCAACTCTTCTTTGATGTGGTATATGTTACTCTGGCGTAATCTTCTGGTGTACGTTAACTTGGTATAATCTGCTGGTATACGATACTCTAGGCGTAATCATCTGGTAAACGTTTCTCTAGGTGTAATATTCTGGTACACGTTACACTGTGTGTAATCTTCTGGTATTTGTTACTCTGGGCGTAGTCTTCTGGTAAATGTTACTCCGGGCTTAATCTTTTGGGATACGTTACTCTGGGTGTAATCTTCTGGCATATGTTACTCTGAGCGTAATCCTCTGGTATATGTTACTCTGGGCGTAATCCTCAGGTATTTGTTACTCTTGGTGCCATCTTCTGTTATATGTTACTCAGGGCGTAATCTTCTGGTATATGTTAATCTAGATGTAGTCTTCTAGAATATGTTACTCTGGGCATAATCCTCTGATATAAGCAACTCTGGGTGTAATTTTCTGGTATATGTTACAATGGGTGTAATCTTCTGGTATACGTTACTCTGGGGGGGGGGATTCTTCTGGTATTAGTTACTCTGGGTGTAATAATATGGTATATGTTACTCTTGGTGTAATCTTCTGCTATATGTTACTCTGGGTATAATCTTTTGATATACGTTACTCTAGGTGTAGTCTTCTGGTATATGTTACTTTGGATATAATCTTCTGGTATACGTTACTCTGGGTGTAGCTTCTGGTATATGTTACCTTGGGTGTAATCTTCTGGTATATGTTACATTGAGTGTAATCTTCTGGTATATGTTACCATGGGTATAATCTTCTGATATACATTACTCTGGGAGAAATCTTCTGGTATATGTTACTCTTTGGGTAATCTTCTGGTATGTGTTACTCTGGAAGTAATCTTCTGGTATATGTTACTGCGGGTGTAATCTTGTGGTATATGTTACTCTGGGTGTAACCTTTTTGTACATGTTGTTCTGCGAGTAATCGTCTGATATATAATACGCTGGCAGTAATATTCTTTTATATGTTACTCTAGGTGTAATCATCGGGTGTACGTTACTCTGGGTGTAATCTTCTGGTATACGTTACTCTGGGTGAAATCTTCTGGTATACGCAACGCTGGGTGTAGTATTCTGGTTTATGTTACCTTGGGTGTAATCTTCTTTTATATGTTACCTTTTGTTGTGTAATCTTCTGGTATATGTTACACTGGGTGTAAACTTCTGATATACGTTACTATGGGGGAATCTTCTTGTATTTGTTACTCTCTGTGTAATCTTCTGGCATATGTAACTCTGAATGTAATTTTCTGGTGTACGTTACTCTGGGGAAAATTTTCTGGTATACGTCACTCTGGATGTAATCTTCTGGCATATGTTATCATGGGAGTATTTTTCTGGTATACGTTACTCTGGGTGTAATCTTCTAGTATATGTTACTCTGGGTGTAATCTTCTGGTATACGTTACTCTAGGTGTAATATTCTGGTACACGTTACACCGTGTGTAATCTTCTGGTATTTTTTACTCTGGGAGTAATCTTCTGGTAAATCTTACTCCGGGCTTTAACTTTTGGTATATGTTACTCTGGGCGTAATCTTCTGGCATATGTTACTCTGGGTGTAGTCTTATGGTATATGTTACTCTGGATGCAGTCTTCTGGTATATGTTACTATGGGCATAATCTTCTGCTAAATGTTACTCTGGGTTACTCTGGGTGTAGTCTTCTGGTATATGTTACACTGGGCGTAATCTTCTGGTATACGTTACTATAACCGTTTGGTTTAATATGTTGAAGATTACTTTGAAAGTTACCGATGAATTATTAAATATTATAACTGATGACTGGTCTTGGAGATTGAATAAATGGTGATGGGTGTTACTTTAATGGTCAAACTGTTCATGCGCCCACACAGGGCAGAACATAATTCTTATATCACGCGAATGTCGAAAATATCAAATTCTCTAAGACTAACATACCACTGCTACACACGAGATACTGTTAGTGAATTCAATCTGTTTGTTGACATAGATCTCACCACACAGGCTATTTATGGTCATGCGTTACTACTGTCACGACTACTGTTTTCCTACCGTGTTAAATGTTGCAGTGAGTGTGCGTGGGTACATTCACACACTACAGGTACACGCATCAGAGGCATGGAATGGTGTAACGGCAGGTGAAAGTTAAGGACGTTTATTACACCACAGCACGTTACGTTAACACAGAATACACAGTCATAATCAAAGTACAAGTCATAGCAATACAATAATACAGTACCCCAGTCACATCTCCACTTCTCAGAATCATTAGCGCTATACATCATCAATACTGCCCAATGGGCTGATCACCCGTTGGCTTGTCACACCGATCACGGAAACAACGGCAGATGGATCTATTTGTTGTTGCCCTAAAGACGCCGCTAGGCGTGATGGGAAACTACAACAGAGAAAATCAATCTGCTGTTGCCCTTAAGACGCCACAAGGCGTGATGGCCTCTGACTGCTTGGTCGGTCTTTGGCTAAGGACGAAAGAAGAAGAAGAATCATCAATACTGGATCCTCTCAGCAACGGTCGGCATCACCGTGCTAATATAATAAATAATGGCCTCCTCAAATATGCCTCATCAAAGACGCTCTCAACATTGGCGCTCTAATGTAAATATGGATCCTCTCAATAATAACAATGGCCTCCTCAAATATGCCTCATCAAAGACGCTCTCAACATTGGCGCTCTAATGTAAATATGGATCCTCTCAATAATAACAATGGCCTCCTCAAATACTCACAAACATAATTCTCCAATAAACTCAGGAATTACTGGCCTACACAAATAATGGCCTCTATAACTTTTGCACTGCGCAGGCATACTCAAAACACACACTGTAGGGCCGACCTCTCCAGTCGGTGCCCAAAAACAGACTGCTCTTAGTTCACACACTAGTCCCGCCAAAAAAGACACGAGACCCCGCTGTTTAAAAAACTCAACTCAGTCTCAATAATTACATGGGCTAGTCACACGAGCTTACTCACAGCTCAAGACAGTTCAGAGAAAACACATCTCCGCAATTTGAACTGACCAGTGTTCGCCACGCTTACCGACTTGGAAACTTCTCGAACATACGAGGGAATTCCCCTAATACAATTTTAACTTAACATCAGCTTAACCAAGCAACGTAACCCGCAATCGAATCTATTCGCTTAACATTTTCAAGATCACTTCCCCTTGCTAATATTTACTCTGTATCAGTTGCCACACCGCCCGGGAAAAAAAAATGATTTATCATTTTTTTTTGGTTGAAAATTTAAGTCCCAAAAATTTAGAGATAAATGAAATTATATTATATGGCTACCAAAAATGTACCTATCAAAAAATGTACCTATTACAATAGTACATCTATAAAAAATTTCAGCAATACATGTAAAATTACAACTAAAACATCAAACATAATCAATCAAATATCCCAATGAATGTTACGGATGTAAATTACAACAAAAACATCAATCATAATACAAGCATACCAAAATTAATCTTAATAGAACACCAAGCAAAGTACATTTAGTACAAGCAACAACCAATAGAAAGTGAAAGAACAAGATCAAGCAACAGAAGAATGATCTGTAGTAAAGGAAAGTAAGAAATCGGAAAATGAGAAACATAATAACCAATAAGTAAAACGATTTCATGAAAAATAAATACAAATTTACCAAAATACTAGTTACATTATATTAAGTTATATAATTAACTCAAGAATACAACGAATGAAAGTATAAGTATTGAAAGAAGAAGAAGTATACAAGTAGAATGAAGAGAAACGAAAATGTGATACGGAAATATAAACAAGATATGAACACATATCGGAAAGACAACAAAAGGATAGAATGAAATGAAGGATAGTCAACAAAGACGAATGGAAAGCAAAGGTATGAACGCATAGAAAATCAATAACAATACATACTAAAAATGTTTAGATTAGACAACATATTTCAAAATTAAATACAAACATGATTACAGGGCACAAAACAAAATGTCAAAGTATATGCATACTAACACCACAAAAAGAATAATTCATAACTAAAGAAAGTCTAATAAGTAATTTAACTAAGTTACAAAAGTTATACTTAAGTGAAAATAAATTATAAACCTTACACAAACAAATAATAGCATTTGCGATAACTAAGTTTTGACCTAACGCACAATCAACCGATAAATAATAAAAATACATCATAATATCAAATAAGACAAGTTTCCAAAGAAGTAATATCCCTTTCAATCATAGGGCACACAAAAATAAATTACAATGCCAAAAAACAACTTTTTCCCCAAAATTACCTTACAAAATATTTCAGAACAATAAGTTATCAAAAAATAAAATTATTATTTAAGTAATTCTAAGTCATAGCTAATAAACTAACAATGAAATTAACTTTTAACAAAATGAGAGAAGCATAAAATATCTTATCTCTAGACAAACACTTAAATCAAAACATGTAAGTTTTTCTTTTTCCTCAAAAAATACATCACCAAAAAAAAACACCTAAGAAAAATACGATGTCATCTGTATATCAACTTTCCAACATACAAACATAACAATAAATTCATATAATTATCCTAACAATTACAGCTATAACCCGAAAAATATACAGATCAATAATTATGATCTAAATGAGCACCGGTTTAACACCGCTCACTGCATTTATCAAAAATTACACACAAATTATTACCAACACATATGTTACACACTATGAAAACAGAATAGTATACAAATGGCATAAAAAATTGGACTGGTACAATCATATATGTTCTACAAAAAAATATATATGTAGCAATCAAATGTTTCAAAGAAATTACAAATATTTTAATAAAACATCATATGATATATTATCCACAGAATACAATAACATGTATGTTACGTACATTTATTACCTACGGGGGTAGTCTTCGGTCCTGCCAAATGTACGCACCAGTTTTATATAGTTATATTATTTGTGCGTTCGATTGATTCACGCACTGACGTGCACAATGCTGTGTGAGTTGCTTTGGACGCACGTGTAACCTAGTTGGGTAGATTGTGACGTCATGATAGGGGCAGCTCGGACGACATTTATGTCCGCAGTGTTATTCTTTGATTCCTGGCAAATTTGAAGAAGCCATCAGTTGTATTCGTATCTATTGGTCTTCATGGCGAAGCCAATAGTGGAAGTATGAAGTAAGTGTCGCCCCATTTCTTATGGCAAGTTTAATTATGTAAATTAAAGTATCAGGCCGCTCCTATTAATGGTCTAGCGGGAATTCATCGGAGATGACATTCCTAGAATTGGACACACGGAGTCGATAGCCTTTGGAATCTTTTCGTAGAGGGAGAATCCATATGTGGAATCAAGTTAATGAATATATATATGCTTCACATGTTTAATATGCCGTTTTACCTATGCCAAAGTCGTGGCATGGATACCGAGAGGTTAGCCAAGATGAAACACTAACCTGGTTGTATTGTTATATCTGCCTTTGTTTGGATTGGATATGCTATCTAAGAATTTTATGAAGAAAGTCTGGGATGCTTACAAGTATGATATAAATTATTGCTCCGTGAGAATGAATCCGTTTGCCTTAATAAACGTCCTTGGGAGAAGGTCAACGGACGTTAATACCATGTCTGTTATATGGTAATGGAAGTGATCCTTAGTCACTGGAATATAAGAGAACTTAACTGTTAGAGAATCTACAACAACTATTAACAGTGATATTAACATTTTGACGTATGATCTTCGCATCTGTAACTATGATTGTCCTGTTCCACTTCGTTGGTGTCACGTCAATAAAATATATGTACAGTAATCACCGACTTGTGTGCTGCCAATACTTGCCCAGTTCACCCAATTCAACGATACTTGTTGGAATTTTCGTTTGAAGAACATTGTTGACATTCATTCCGTTTTAACCATTCGCGTTTCAATTTACCTCTTCACTGAACTCAACGATAAAATGGAGTCAACAATAATTGGTATGCCAGTGTGGTCTGGAAATATCTAACTTCCAAGGAACGTACCCATCCAAATTATCGTTTGAAAAGAAGAATTTTTACTTTCAAGGCGACATCATCTCAATTTGGATCCTAGCGTGATATGAATCAGATTCAACTTACGTTTACCAAGGTCAAGGTCTTCAATCAACCTCCACGTCAAGTTTCACAGTTACTGATTACTTGGAGATCATCTCTTCATCATTATTACGTGCGAGCTGTAATCTAGAGAAGCAGAACGAAGTATTTTATCTGTAGACGTACATCCACGGAGACGAGGCACATTGATTTTTTACCTGCACGCGAGATGAGTATAACGTGTTTCCGTTGTACACTTTATTACGCTTAGTTGTGCCTTCCGTGATATGTCCACATTCATATTTTTCGTGTTAAGTGTTATATGTTGTGTATTCTTCGTGGGAGGTAGGGAGGTTGATCTGACGAACGAGATCCATCTCGAAGCCAATTCGGGCTCTTCGTCAGACGTTCTGTAGGACATTATTTTGCAGACTTCCCGCAGTGGAATGTTCCTATGCGTGAGCATAGAAGGATCTTTGGTCCACTGTGTCTGGTAGTCTGTGACACCTGACTGTTTTAGCTGTTTCGTCAAGTTTTAATTGTTGTTTTAGGTAGTTATTTTTACTTGTACCTTATTTTCATGATGTATTTTGTATGTGATTATTGTCCATCTTACCTGACTGTCGTTCAGTTTTTTACAAAGCATATGTTTTTACACTGTGTTGTCAATTGTCTTGTGCATTATTTGATCGTAGATGTCATCGTAATTTTTTACGACATTCTATTTTAGTTCCACATTTTATTTTATTTGATTTCTACGACTGTAGTCATTTGTCTTGATTATCGTGTCGTGTCAGTATTGTGCTATTGTCTGTCACGTTATTGCTTTCACACCATTTCATGTTATAAATTACATTATTAATTATTAATATTATTGACTATTATATAAATTGATTTTACCGTTCTAGAACAGGAACGAAAACCACTAGTTGTAGTAACAATTTTAAGTAGTATTATTACATAATAAAATTGAATAATGGCTACCTTAGACTATTTCATTAAGCAAGCAAAAGCTCTTCAGATGGCTCCTGAGGAAGCAAAAGCATTTGCACTTGCAGAATATAAGAAAGCTCAAGAAATAGAAGCTGATCAGAGAAGGTTAGAAACTTTACGTTTGGAAAATTTGAAATTTGAGGCAGATCAAAAAAGGATTGAGGCTGAGGAGAATGAAAAGAAGAGGAAATTTATAGCTGAGGAAGAGGAGAAAAAAATGAGATTAACTGCTGAGGAGGATGAAAAGAAGAGGAAATTTATAGCTGAGGAAGAGGAGAAAAAAATGAGATTAGCCGCTGAATTAGAAGAGAAACGATTTCAGCGAGAGGCAGAACAGAAGCAAAGGGAGGCTGAAGATAGACTTAAAAAAGAAATGGAAGAAAAAAGATTAATAGCTGAAAAAGAAATGGAAGTTAAACAAAAAGAAATGCAAGAAAGAAGATTAATAGCTGAACAAAACACAAAACGACTTCAGCTTGAGATGGAAGAGAATGAAAGAAAACGACAGCATGAACTGAAATTAGCAGAGTCAGAATATGAGAGACTTAGGTTAACTCAGGAAGCTAATTCTCAGAGAACTTTTGAAAGCCAAACTTCATCCAGACATGATAATTTTAAGGAAATTCACCTTAAATTACCAAAATTTAATCCCCCGTCTGATGACGTGATATTCTTCATAGATAGGTTTGAGGCCACTTGTGTGTCTTATAACGTGGATAAAGCTCTATACTGTACATATTTATCCAGATTACTTACAGGGGACGCATTAGCAGTTTATCATACCACCAGCATTGGTGAGAAAAATGACTATAATGCTCTTAGAGCGGCACTTCTGCAAAAATTCCAAATGACAGAAGACCAATATCGATCAAGATTCCATACATTACTACCTCAATCTAGCAAAAATTTTAGTGATTTTCTGTCACAAATACGACTAACATTAGAAAGATGGATCGAATTATCCAAAATTGAAAAGTCGTATGAAGGTCTCTTCGATTTACTGATGCGCGATAAGGTACTTTCGTCAATAAATCCTACATTTCTCGCATTTTTACACGAACGGAAACCTTTATCTATGAAAGACTTAGAACAGCATGCTAAAAATTTTTGCACTGCTCACCCAAACATGGATCTAAGCAATGCACAGATTAAGAATGAATTGCCTGTTGCTTTTGCAGAACAACAAAACAATTTTTCACGCAATCGTTCTTTTAGTGCTGACAGATATGTCAATAAGGGAAATAATGACAATTTTAACAATGGTAATTTTTACAAAGGGAAGCAATTTCAACAATCTGCTCCATTTAATGTTTCTTGGAACCAGGCTCACAGATCGCAAGATTTTGGTAACAATAATTTTAAAAATAATCAAGGACATTATAATAAACAAAACTGGAGATCAAGATCTCAGGGTCCGCAAAACAAACAATTTTTTGGAAATAAACCATTTTACCAACATCATAACGATAATTATACAAATTACACTGACAAACAACATTTTTCTTTCTTATATAAGAATAAGTGTTCTTAGGTCAGTTTCTTGCGCTGATTTCAAATCTGAAATCCGTTTATCTCTATCACGTCGGGTTCTTAAGATATTTGTGAATAAATATATTTTTGGGAAACCGTTATTTGCTCCGTTTCATTTTTACTATATAACTTATTAAAAATTAATAAAAAGCAACATAATTCTACTTTTTATACTGCTAAAAGATGCATGACATATGTTACGCGATTTTTCAAATAGTTACTGTATTTTGAAATAATTCTGAGCAAAATATGGCTTCTAGAAGTTGTAGAAATTCGGCTGATCTGTTCTGTTACGTGTGCGGATATTTTACCGATCGTGTTGACCAGAAAAACTTTACACCATTACTAAAGAAAGCATATGAACTTTATTTCGATTCGAAAGTTGATGATGCAAATAAATCTTGGAAGCCAAATGCAGTTTGTTCGATACATTGGCAGGTTGGTTACGAAAATCGCCGAAGCATAAGTCGATGCCTTTTGGAGTGCCAGTAATATGGCGTGAACATACAAATCACACTACTGATTGTTACTTCTGCTTGACAAATATCCATGGTTTCACTTTTAAAACTAGAAAGTCTGTGGTTTATCCAAATATTGAATCGGTTTCGAAACCAGTGCCTCATGATCCAATCACGTGTCCGATCCAAGTACCACCAGAACAATATCCGTTGGACGTGAATGAACCATCAGAAAGTGATAGTTTACCTGCTTTAGAAACTAATTCTGACTCAGATTACATACCGGTGAATGATGGTGTTTACTTAATTAACCATTCAGAACTTTCAGATCTAATACGTGATCTCGCTCTTACCAAAGGACAAGCGGAATTACTCGGTTCGCGACTCAAAGAATGGAATCTTTTAGCGCCCTATACTCCGATATCTAAATTTCGTCATAGACACAGAGAACTTGTTCAATACTTTGAGATGGATGATGACATTTGCTATTGCAAAGATGTAAACGGTCTAATGGTGCACCTCGGTCATGAGCACATAGTCAACGAATGGCGACTTTTCATCGATTCTTCAAAGACTAGTCTAAAAGCCGTGTTATTGCATAACAGAAATTTATTTTCATCAATTCCAGTCGCCTACTCTGTTCATATGAAAGAAACTTATGACAATATGGCTATACGTTTGGAAAAAATAAAGTACAATGACTACCAATGGCGGATTTGTGGAGACCTAAAGGTCATTGCAATTCTCACGGGCATGCAGACTGGGTATACTAAATTTTGTTGCTTCCGATGTGAATGGGACAGCCGCAACAGACAGGAACATTATGCAAGAAAGGTGTGGCCTATCCGGGATCGTATGCAGCTCGGGCATAAAAATGTAATACACGAGCCATTAGTTAACAAAGACAGCTTCATTTTACCACTGTTACATATAAAGTTGGGGCTCATGAAGAATTTTGTAAAAGCGTTAGATAAAACGAGCAAAGCTTTCACTTATCTTCGAGAAAAGTTTCCGCAAGTTAGCGATGCAAAGATAAAGGAAGGTATCTTTGTAGGACCTCAGATTAGGAAAGTTATTGCAGACAAACAATTCGAGAACTTGTTACATGGTAGTGAACTTCGCGCATGGATGGCATTCAAATCGATCGTCGATAACTTTCTGGGAAATCACAAATCTGTCGACTATGTTGCATATTGTTAAGCAGTGCATAGATGCATACAGAATTATGGGCTGTAACATGTCCCTCAAAATCCATTTGCTCGATTCGCATCTTGACTTTTTCCCTGACAACCTTGGCGAAGTCAGCGATGAACATGGAGAACGATTCCATCAAGATATCGCCGTAATGGAGTCACGTTATCAAGGACGGTGGAGTGTGACCATGCTTGCCGATTATTGTTGGATGCTTCATCGCGATGTACCACATGCCATTCACCGACGAAAGTCGACTGCAAAGAAATTCAAGCCTACATAACTGTTATACTTCTTGTACGAATGATGTTGTAATACTGTATGCGTTGTTAAAAAACTTCAATTGCGTATTTCTAGAGATCCCGACCTGATAGAGAAAAACGGTTTGCAGATTTAAAAACAGCGCATTAAAATTGACCAGAAAAATATAGAAATGTTAGAGAAAGAAAAAAAAAGTTTTTTTTTGTTAGTCAGTGTTATCGGACTCATCCAAATTTTAACTCTAGCAGAAACTACAGTTATGGCAATTTTAATAACAAAAATCAAAATCGATCGCGTCGACGATAGATCGTTGAGTAATACGAATAGACATTCTAATGTCGCTTTTAGTGATACACAGGCTAACATTGAACAGGGTAAAGGAGCTGAAACTCATAATGCTATGTGTTGTTCTCTTGATTGTACCCAAGTCAAAGATTGTTCAGAATGCTCTACTCTTTTCCAGCCCAGGGCGATCACGACGCTGCGTTGCGGACATACCTTGCCTAGTCTACCTGCAGTCTGTACGGCCACTGCTGCGTCAGTACACCAGGGACAGGGCTCTCTTAAGTTTAACAAGGGATTTGTCAACAATATTTCATGCTCTCTCCTATTTGACTCAGGTTGCAGCACAGTCGGCGTCCGGACTTCGCTGATCAACCCAAGTTGTGCCACGGGCCGGGTTGTCAAGTGTGTAACGTTTGGTGGCACAATTGAAACATTTGCCACTGCTATTATTGATCTTAATACACCATTTTTTTCAGGAAAGATTCAAGCTTGTCTCCTTCCGAATCCAATTTGTGATTTAATACTTGGTCGCATACATGGTATTAAAGAGTGTACACCACAGCAAATTGCTGAATGGGAAGAGCGACATATTCAAACTGCAAATGCAGTAGTGACTAGAGCGCAAGCTACTAATATGTCGCATGATACACCTATGGAACCTACAGTTCATACCACTTGTGATGATGATGCTCCTATTTCACGGGAGTTGTTTGCAACATTGCAAAAGAATGATGATTCATTAAAAAAAAATTTTCAGTATGTGAACAAAAATAATACCAGCAACAAACTTGCAAAATCTAGACATGACTTTATACTTAAAAATGGGATTTTGGTTAGAGTAATACGAGAAAAGGATTCATCCTTATGTTCTCAGATTATAGTCCCATCCTGTATGAGATCTCGTATATTACGACATGCGCATGACTCGCAATGTGCGGGCCATATGGGTTTTTCGCGTACCAAATCCAGAGTGCTTTCGGCATTCTACTGGCCAGGCGTCCATAAGGACATCACTCTCTATTGTCGGTCTTGTTTGATATGTCAAGAAGTTAAGGTACGGGGTCCATTTCATGCGGCTCCTATTCAAGCTGCGGACATCCCGATTAGACCATTTGATAAAATGGCTATAGACATTATTGGTCCTATGCTACCATCTGCTAGAGGGCATACGCATATTCTTACGTGCATTGATATGTGCACTCGCTGGCCTGAAGCCATCCCTCTCAAGAACACTTCATCTGCCAGTGTAGCAGAGGCATTGATGTTAATCTTCTCACGCATTGGTTTTCCACGGAAAATCTTGTCGGATCATGGGGTTCAGTTCATTTCTGAATCCATGTCTCAAGTTATGAAGACATTAGGTATAGACAGATCTCTAAGTTCTATTTATCATCCGATGTCAAATGGGTTAATTGAGCGTCTAAATAGGACACTCAAGCAGTTGTTGGGTAAGATGACTCAAGACCACCCACAAGACTGGGATCGGGTCCTACCCGCTTGTCTCTTTGCGTATCGCGAAGTACAAAATCAAGCAACGGGGTTTTCTCCATTTCAACTTGTTTTCGGCATGCAACCACGCGGTCCGATGTCGTTAATCCACGACTTATTGGTTGACGAGAATATTGAAGAGGAAACTCAATCCTCTTATGAGTATGTGATCTCTCTGAGAAAGAGAATCATAGATGCTTGTAGATTAGCTACTGCATCATCCGAACAAGCCAAAGAAAAAGCTCGTCTATTTGCAAACAAATATAGACGTCTTCGCCAGCTCATACCTGGTGATGAAGCTTTTGTATTACTCCCTGCGCATAATAATCGTCTTTTAATTACCTGGAGAGGTCCTTTCAGGATCATCTCAAGAATATCCGATGTCGACTACATCGTTGATGTTAATGGTAAACATAAAACCTTCCACATTAATATGTTGAAGGAATATTACTCACGTCCTGATTATCTACAATCAGTGTTCCAAGCAACTGACGATCCTACACCTCCTATTCAACACTATTCTAGTTTGTCAGTCATCCAAGAAGAGGAATCTTCTTTCGATGATGTACAACTACCAATACCAGTTGTACCACTCCATTCCACTGAGAAATGGAATGATGTTACTATCTCATCTACTCTTACTGATGATCAACGTCAGCAAGTCTCTAATATTCTACACACGTATGAGGATGTCCTCACTGACATCCCAGGTCATACGTCAGTCATCCAACATGACATTATTCTGACTGACGATACACCGATTCGAGTTCGCCCATATCCTATTCCTTTACACTTTCGTGATAAGGTTGATAAGGAATTGGATGAGATGCTTCAATTAAATATAATTGAACCATCTTCATCACCATATTCTTCTTCTATGGTAATCATTAGGAAGAAGGACAACAATATACGTCTTTGCGTAGATTACAGGAAATTAAACAAAGTTACAAAATTCGATGCGGAACCATTACCTCTTTTAGACGACTTATTAGAGAAATTATCTCATGCCACATTCTTTTCGAAATTTGACCTTTCAAAGGGTTATTGGCAAGTGCCATTAACCCCTAAAGCAAAGCCATTCACCGCTTTCTCGACGCCACGGGGTCTTTTTCAATGGAATTTTATGCCATTCGGTCTAATGAATGCGCCAGCTACCTTTGTACGCATGATGCGCCGCATATTGTCTCATCGTCCCGATGTCATTACTTATATAGATGACATCTGTCTTTTCAGTGACTCTTGGGATGAACATATTCAGGGTTTAAAATCTTTACTTTCTACCTTACGGGATTATAACTTAACAGCGAAACCTTCAAAGGCTTTTGTCGGTTTTCATGACATCTCATTTCTTGGTCACCGTATAGGTCGCGGTTTAATGTATACAGAAGACAGTAACGTCTCTAAAATTTTAAACATCTCAGCACCTAAGACAAAAAAACAAGTGAGGTCGCTCTTAGGACTAATACAGTTCTATTCTAAATTCATCCCTCATTTGTCTACTATAACTGCACCTCTTTCTTCGTTACTAAAGAAAGGCACATCTAATGTAATAAAGTGGTCGCAGGATCATCAAACGGCTTTAGATTATATAAAACAATTTTTTTCAAATAAGCCTTTTTTAAGGTTGCCTAACAAAGATCTCACCTTTGTTCTTCGCAGTGATGCTTCTTCCTACGCTATCGCGGCAGTTTTGATGCAGGAATACGGAGGCACCTTATTTCCGGTTATGTACGTATCCAGAAAGCTTACGACGAGCGAGATGAAGTATTCCGTTCTGGACAAAGAGCTCCTCGCTCTTGTCTGGTCAATCAATAAACTGGATCGTTATCTCCTCGGATCACACTTTGTGGTGGAATCCGACCAGAAAGCTCTTACAGCACTGAACACAGGGAACGTGAAGTCATCAAAGTCAGCGCGTTACGCTATTGCGCTTCAACCGTTCCATTTTGAGATACGAGCTATTCCTGGAGTACAGAATGTGTTTGCAGACTGTCTTTCAAGATGCCCTAGTGAACATGTCGAAATTAAACCACTTCCAGATGGTGAAACGTCCTCACAGAAACATGAATAACTTTGTACATGGTCACTGATTATACATCTGTGGAGACTATGTGTAGTTCTGCAGTATTCGTATATATATAACTTTCAGAATATACTTACGTATGGATTATAACATTATTTCTTGTGAAGTAACGTTTTGTTAGAACGGGAACAGTGATATTAAAGTAACATTTTTTTTAGTATGGAAACATTGGTAAGAGTGACAAATAGACATTCACTATTGTTATGGAACAGATTACACTACATATCGTGTTCGTAAACGTATTTCAGACATGGTACATTGAGAACATATTCTTGTCGATTTAACTAGTTCTAAAAGAATATTAACAATGAGTGAAATTGAAATCACTTAGAATAAATTAGTAATTAGTTATTTGTTCATAAATTAAGTACTACTAATTAGTATAATTCAATTTAATCAATTTGATTGATTATAAATCACACATCTACTAACTTTATTAGTGTTTCGCAATACGTGTATTCACGTATCCCACTACATGATATCTCACTTTTAGATAACTAGTCAAACTTACTAGTGTTAGGAAATAGTAAGTGCGTTGCTTCTTAAAGTGTTTAATTATGCTTTGTTTCATTTTGCATGTTGTATTTTAAAATTTTCTGTTTTATTGATTCTTTTATCATTGATCATCATCAGTGTTGCTGTTCATTTTCATTTTTGAAATCATATGTTTCAAATTTCTTTTAAAAAAAAAATTTGGTTGAATTTTATTATCATCTTTTTTTTTATGGTTTATTTCATTTTCATTTTCAACTTCTTTTTACTTCGAATATTACCACATCGTTCCAAAGTAGGTCGATGGTGGATGTGTGCTTTAATGCATACTATCATTTAGTTATATTGTTTTCATTTAATATTCTTTTCTTAATATGATATAATTTTATGCATGTCATAAATCTTGTTGTAGTTTTGACTCACCTCTCTCGAGTAATTAGTTCGAAAAAAATTAATAGAATTAATTTTTTTAAGGGGAGGTGATAAGGGAGCTGTTACGTACATTTATTACCTACGGGGGTAGTCTTCGGTCCTGCCAAATGTACGCACCAGTTTTATATAGTTATATTATTTGTGCGTTCGATTGATTCACGCACTGACGTGCACAATGCTGTGTGAGTTGCTTTGGACGCACGTGTAACCTAGTTGAGTAGATTGTGACGTCATGATAGGGGCAGCTCGGACGACATTTATGTCCGCAGTGTTATTCTTTGATTCCTGGCAAATTTGAAGAAGCCATCAGTTGTATTCGTATCTATTGGTCTTCATGGCGAAGCCAATAGTGGAAGTATGAAGTAAGTGTCGCCCCATTTCTTATGGCAAGTTTAATTATGTAAATTAAAGTATCAGGCCGCTCCTATTAATGGTCTAGCGGGAATTCATCGGAGATGACATTCCTAGAATTGGACACACGGAGTCGATAGCCTTTGGAATCTTTTCGTAGAGGAAGAATCCATATGTGGAATCAAGTTAATGAATATATATATGCTTCACATGTTTAATATGCCGTTTTACCTATGCCAAAGTCGTGGCATGGATACCGAGAGGTTAGCCAAGATGAAACACTAACCTGGTTGTATTGTTATATCTGCCTTTGTTTGGATTGGATATGCTATCTAAGAATTTTATGAAGAAAGTCTGGGATGCTTACAAGTATGATATAAATTATTGCTCCGTGAGAATGAATCCGTTTGCCTTAATAAACGTCCTTGGGAGAAGGTCAACGGACGTTAATACCATGTCTGTTATATGGTAATGGAAGTGATCCTTAGTCACTGGAATATAAGAGAACTTAACTGTTAGAGAATCTACAACAACTATTAACAGTGATATTAACATTTTGACGTATGATCTTCGCATCTGTAACTATGATTGTCCTGTTCCACTTCGTTGGTGTCACGTCAATAAAATATATGTACAGTAATCACCGACTTGTGTGCTGCCAATACTTGCCCAGTTCACCCAATTCAACGATACTTGTTGGAATTTTCGTTTAAAGAACATTGTTGACATTCATTCCGTTTTAACCATTCGCGTTTCAATTTACCTCTTCACTGAACTCAACGATAAAATGGAGTCAACAATGTACTATTCTAAAAAATAAATCAGCTGTAAAAAAAAATATTCCCGACAATCTGTCAATAATTCTTGATCCTCCAAAAAGTGACTCGTCAGATGTATAGCGAGACGCTCATAGGTTCCGCTTGATAGATAATCCACATTCTTCACGAATAATGTCAACAAGGGCGCCAACTCATCACAACGTCGCACGCTACGAGATAATACAAATGAAAATCTCTTATAATCATCTTTTAGATTTAATAAAGAAAAACGGAAAATCAGCTTTCACGTTTACCTATCCCTTGCGGTGGAGTAGAGTCTTGGCCCCTTTTCACACACCTCAGCAAGCCCTCCTCAAACGTGTAAACATCACAGAAGGCTTACAGACCACTTGACCGTAACGAAAGTTCATCTCTGTTGTAGGCTGAAAAAAAATTCCTACGTTCACAAGAACGAGATGACCTTTCGACACCACTAGTGTGACAATCAATAGTATTATTACTTTGCTTGTTAATAACTTTGCTCTCATGTGGAGTACAGCTAACCTGGTTACGATTTCTATAATTGCTGTTAAGAACATTGTTATTTGTTCTATTGACACAGTTGTACTGTTTTACATCCCAGTTAGCATAATTACAATTAGCATTTTCTCTTGGATAAAAATATCTACTAGATAGAACTGGCTTTTTATCAAAAAGTTTATTACCAGATTGACAAACTTTCACATAATTATTTCCACTATAATTTCCAACACTCTCAGGATCACGATGTTGAGATCTGTCAAATTGTTTCTTGTTTTTAGGAGAAGAAACGTTACTATCTGAAGAACTCCCTTGGCACATTCTAACCTCAGGGTTATATCTCCTATCAAAAGTGTTTTTATCTTTGCTTAAAGCAATGTGTTTAAGAAATGAGTCACACTGACTTGACTGGGTATGACTAGAAGGTTTGACAATCTCTTTATTGTTTTTCACAAAATATATTTCCTTCCTAGAATAAGGAGTGCTATTTTTCTTCCCTGTTATCAAGCCATCAGAGTTCTCACTTAATACTTGGTTTGTTTTTAACACCCTGACTTGATATCTATTCCTGTTTATTTCATTATCTACAGGACTGTCTAATACTGTAGATTTTCCTTTGCTAGCTTGCCGTCAGGAACCAATATCGTTAGAATCATCGGCATTGCGTTGGAAGTTATATTTCCCACGAAAAGATTGGCTTCCATTATTCTTGACTTTAGACTTCGCAAAAAGTGTATAGGACTGACTTTTTGCTTTATGTCTTTCACTGTCAACATTGACATAAGACCACATTTTTTCCTTTAAGAGAATGTCAAGTAGACCATCTATTCTCATTCTGGCGTCTGAAATTTGAATATCTTTAAGTGTAATATCTGCACTTAATTTCTTGCTTAAGCTCTCAGCTCTTAAAACTTTACAGCTTTCCTCTGCTAGTAAATCTTTAATCATAGTGACCTTCTCTTTCTCAACCATCAACTCTACTAATGTCTCTTTCTCATACTGTTCTTTATTTGCTCTCGCAATCTCACTATCATGGCTATTTTTAAGCCCATCGACCTTCTCTATGGATATAGTATCCTTTTCTTTAATTTGGCGACCAAAAATCGCATTGTCATTTAACAAATCAATAAGTGTCTCATTACACAACTTCTCATATTTCTCAATCTGAACTTTTAGTTTTCAAGAAATCTCACTCTTCTCTTGAACTTCTTGAGTTAGATTTCTGACTTCACTATTCTTATCTTCTATCTGAGTTTCTAACTCTTTGATCTTACACAATGCTACACTCAATGCTGTTTGAGTACTAGCAAGTTCTGAGTTTGATTTACATAAATCACTCGTTAGTTTAGATAATTTCTCCTGAAGTTTACTCTCTTCAGCAGTACATTCTATGACACTTTCCCTTTGCTCTAGGGTACTCTGTTTTATGTCCAATTGCTTCTTCTCTTCTAGCCCCCTTTTCTGAATCCTCTCATCACTTTCATGAATTAGCTTTTCATATATCAGTCTTGTTATTTCAGACTCAGTCAGCTCACGGTCTCCATATCCTAATAGTTCACGGTATTTGTCATCCTCACTCATTTTATAATAGTTTCTGTCATACTCACTCATTTTATAAGAGTTTCAACTGACTTAATCAACTACTGTACACCAACTTCTGTTATAGTACTTATATATAGCATACACTACCTATGCCTCAACATATTGTACAATCAATCGATATAATTATCGACAACACAACGACAATTATCAACAGAATAAGTGATGGATAGTATAGGCAGATTTGCTGAAATGCAGAAAAGTGGCACAATCTACACAGAACAAAATCACTTATCTTAATATACTTCCGTCCCTTCCGCCAACACACCAGATATCACAAAGTTCTGCAGATAAAACCGTTCCAGCGCAGAAAGGTACGTGAACTAGACTTTCTTCTCTTCAGGTTCTTGCCAAAGTGTAGAATGCGCTCAACACAGCATCAGCACACAGAAAACGCAGCACAGCAACCTCCGTGACTTTTGACTTGAGATAATCTGCAAAGGACTCCTCAGAACACTTCACATTTAGTTAACTTGACTGTCTACCAACAACCTGTCAACTTCCCACTGTTATATTCGTCCGTGTTGGACACAGTAAACCAACTAGGTCGAGGACTATGAAGCAATGCGAGGATATATAAGCCACGCCCATTCAGGGCTCTCCTATCACGTGAACTCCGTGGGTTTCATTCCGTTAAATAAACTGGCCCACCAATATATGTTAAATTAGTGGTGGCCAGATTAATGGGGTGGGTGTTTAGTTAATGCTTAAAACGTTCATGCGCCCACACAGGGCAGAACATAATTCTTATATCACGCGAATGTCGAAAATATCAAATTCTCTAAGACTAACATACCACTGCTACACACGAGATACTGTTAGTGAATTCAATTTGTTTGTTGACATAGATCTCGCCACACAGGCTATTTATGGTCATGCGTTACTACTGTCACGACTACTGTTTTCCTACCGTGTTAAATGTTGCAGTGAGTGTGCGTGGGTACATTCACACACTACAGGTACACGCATCAGAGGCATGGAATGGTGTAACGGCAGGTGAAAGTTAAGGACGTTTATTACACCACAGCACGTTACGTTAACACAGAATACACAGTCATAATCAAAGTACAAGTCATAGCAATACAATAATACAGTACCCCAGTCACATCTCCACTTCTCAGAATCATTAGCGCTATACATCATCAATACTGGAACCTCTCAGCAACGGTCGGCATCACCGTGCTAATATAATAAATAATGGCCTCCTCAAATATGCCTCATCAAAGACGCTCTCAACATTGGCGCTCTAATGTAAATATGGATCCTCTCAATAATAACAATGGCCTCCTCAAATATGCCTCATCAAAGACGCTCTCAACATTGGCGCTCTAATGTAAATATGGATCCTCTCAATAATAACAATGGCCTCCTCAAATACTCACAAACATAATTCTCCAATAAACTCAGGAATTACTGGCCTACACAAATAATGGCCTCTATAACTTTTGCACTGCGCAGGCATACTCAAAACACACACTGTAGGGCCGACCTCTCCAGTCGGTACCCAAAAACAGACTGCTCTTAGTTCACACACTAGTCCCGCCAAAAAAGACACGAGACCCCGCTGTTTAAAAAACTCAACTCAGTCTCAATAATTGCATGGGCTAGTCACACGAGCTTACTCACAGCTCAAGACAGTTCAGAGAAAACACATCTCCGCAATTTGAACTGACCAGTGTTCGCCACGCTTACCGACTTGGAAACTTCTCGAACATACGAGGGAATTCCCCTAATACAATTTTAACTTAACATCAGCTTAACCAAGCAACGTAACCCGCAATCGAATCTATTCGCTTAACATTTTCAAGATCACTTCCCCTTGCTAATATTTACTCTGTATCAGTTACTCTGAGTATAATCTTATGGTATACGATACTCTGGGCGTAATCATCTAGTATACGTTACTCTATGTGGAATATTCTGGTACACGTTACACTGTGTGTAATCTTCTGACGTATGTTACTCTGAGCGTAATCCTCTGGTATATGTTACTCTGAGCGTAATCCTCTGGTATATGTTACTCTGGGTGTAATCTGGTACCGTCTTCTGTTATATGTTACTCAGGTCGTAATCTTCTGGTATACGTTACTCTGGGTGTAGTCTTCTGGAATATGTTACTCTGGGCATAATCCTCTGGTATAAGTTACTCTGGGTGTAATCTTCTGATTTATGTTACCATGGGTGTAATCTTCTGGTATACGTTACTCTGGGGGGATTCTTCTGGTATTAGTTATTCTTGGTGTAATATTCTGGTATATGTTACTCTGGGTGTAATCTTTTGGTATACGTTACTCTGGGTGTAATCTTCTGGTATATGTTACTCTGTATATAATGTTCTGGAATACCTTTCTCTAGGTGTAGCTTCTGGTATATGTTACTGTTGCGTACGTTTGTTACCTATGGGGGTAGTCGTTCGGTCCTGCCAATGTACGCACCAGTCGTGATATAGTTATGTTATTTGTGCGTTCGATTTACTCACGCACCGACGTGCACAATGCAGAGTATGTGTTACTCTGTACGCACGGGTAACCTAGTTTTAGAAGAGAGTCCTACGTCATCATCTGAAAGGGGCAGTCCGGACGATAAGTCCGTGGATTATTTATTTTATCATGGCAAGTCTGTGGAAGCCATTCGTTTGTTACAATATTGGTCTTCAGGTCGAAGCCAATATTGGGAGTAATATGTAAGTTGTCGCCCCGTCGTATTGTATGATTAGCATATTCAAACCTGTAATTTTAGGCGACTCCTTGAGAGAATCTAACGGGAATATCATCTTGTTATGATATTCCTAGAATGGACGAAAGGAGCTAGGAGCCTCTATAATCTATCGCAGACGAAGAATTCCTACGAGGGAATCAAGTTATTGGAGTTTATAATTTATATTTAATGCCGTTGTGCCCGTGCCAAAGTCGTGGCATGAGTTTGTGGAGAGGTTAGTTAAAACCCAAAGTACTAACCCAGATGTATCTTCATATCTACGCCATTGTTGTTATATTTTGAACTTACGTTGTGAGTATTGAAGTCTTGGATCAAGACAGTCTTTTGTTAGAGGAATGCGGGATCCGGTGGTATGAGAATCCGTACTTAGTTGGATGTCCTCAGACAAGGTCAACGGACAATGTTATTATTGATCAAACATAACATGTACATTATTGGATTCTTATTAATGGAATGTAAGGAAGATGTTTGAAAGGGATCTGCCGCAATACCTAACCGCCATAATAGATGTATATAATTTTCGTCATGAACATCATTACTATGCCTCCATGTTGATGTTATCCGTCAAGAACATTGTATCGTCTTGTTGAACTTATACCGTCAAATAAAACATGTTAAACTGTACCATCCGCCTTACAGTTTACTTCAGTTCACGGCAGGCCTTGATTGACATGCCTGACGTTATACTCCATTACCAATTGAACTAATTTGACAGTTAACGTTGCATTCGCGTTTTAGTAGCACGATCAAACAGTCATCTGTAGAGACCAGAGGAAAACGGTCTAACAGTTACCTTGGGTGTAATCATCTGGTATATGTTACCTTGAGTGTAATCTTCTGGTATATTTTACCCTGGGTATAATCTTCTGATGTACGTTACTCTGGGAGGAATCTTCTGGTATATGTTAATCTTTGTGTAATCTTCTGGTATGTGTTAGTCTGGAAGTAATCTTCTGGTATATGTTACTCTGGGTGTAATCTTGTGGTATATGTTACTCTGGGTGTAACCTTTTGGTATATGTTGTTCTGCGAGTAATCTTCTGCTATATGTTACTCTGCGTGTAATCTTCTAGTATACACACACATAATCATAATAACAGGTGATTATATATATATATATATATATATATATATATATATATATATATATATAATATATATATATATATATATATATATATATATATATATATATATATATATGCCCAATGGGCTGATCACCCGTTGGCTTGTCACACCGATTACGGAAACAACGGCAGATGGATCTATTTGTTGTTGCCCTAAAGACGCCGCTAGGCGTGATGGGAAACTACAACAGAGAAAATCAATCTGCTGTTGCCCTTAAGACGCCACAAGGCGTGATGGTCTCTGACTGCTTGGTCGGTCTTTGGCTAAGGACGGAAGAAGAAGATATATATATATATATATATATATATATATATATATATATATATATATATATATATATATATATATATATATATATATGTATATCATAAATCTCATATTGATTGATTAAAAACTGTGCAAGTTATAAGAACATTATTAACAAAAAACAAAGTTCTGCGAAAATCAAGAATTTCTTCATAGGAAATGCACAATTTCTGAGGAAAATACTATTTACAAAATCAAAATACACCGACTTAGCATGTGTCCTGACAAATGATTTTCACAGATTTAGATTCAGGGGAATATAAATTATGTGAATACAGACTAATCTATATCTTCATGTTTATGCTGTTTTAAATGTGGTGTAGCTCTTCCCCTCAACTAAAGCAAGCAAATCACCCAGTACTGGGAATACGTTCAAATCTCTCTAATTTGTCTTTACTTCTATCTTGTCTCACTCCAGTTCTCTTTCCCATGTATTTTTGTTTCTTCTATTTCTCTCTGGCTATTCCAACACAGGGTCGGCCTTGTAATGTCATCAAGCGGTTTTCTTAATGTGTTTCTGATCTAACGCCCTCTTTCTTCTCCTCATCTCCTGTTCCACTTGTGTTTTGCCTAATGTGCGTTATCGGGACCAAAAAGGGGGGAGCAAGGAATAATAACGAATAACCTGTCATACATGTCGTAAATGCTATTAAAGAAGGTTGGGCATGAGACCGGCTACCTGATTCTGTACAAGCTTAAAATCATTAAAATCTCAACAACAATATTGACAAGAAAGACATTAAGGGGAGACGCTGCAGCCCATTTTAAGTCAAAGTAGATCAAAAGTTAAAATTGGGATTAATCTATATTCGGATAATTTATATTCTCCTTTAATCTAAACATGCCAAAATGCGTTGTTAGAACACATTTTTAATAGGCGTATTTTGGTTTTGTAAATTGTATTTTCTTTAGAATTTATGATTTTCCTGTGAAGAAAATCATAAATTTCTCAGAACCTTGTGTTATGTACTAATATTCTAACAAATTGCATATTTATTAGTCAATCAAGATGAGATTTGGCACAGATATGTTCTATTTGATAATAATACGTTTGGTATGATTTTGATATTAAAATTTTGATTCACTGCAGATAATGTAAGATATTGAAAAAAAATGGTTTCCATTTTTCAATACAAACTTTAGAGTTCAATATCTCAGGATATACTTAAGGTAACTAAAAACTTACTTACTTACTTAGTCGTTCCCCTTCTACCGTGAGGTGTAGAGGTTTGGAAGAGAGAGCGCCAGACTATCCTATCGGCTGTCTTCCTCCTGGCCTGGTTCCATTCTAGTCCTCGGTCCTTCAAAGATTGTCTAATGTTGTCTTCCCAGCGGACTCTGGGTCGTCCTCGGGGTCTGGATCCTTGGCTCTTTGTTTCCCATGCTTGTCGTGGTAGCCGATCTTCTCCCATTCTGCAGACATGGCCAAACCATCTTAGTTGGGACTGTTCTACTTGGGTCTGTAGGGGGTGGCATTTTAGGCCTTGACGTATCGTCTGGTTGCGTACCATGTCTCTTCTTGTTACTTCAACCACCTTCCTCAGTGTCACGTAGGGTTTATATTCATTTAATTTCCTACATCTTCTTCCTATTCTTTCACCCGAATTCTCTCTTTTATTATCTCTGTATTTCTTTTTTTTTTCCTGTATATTTTTCATCCATTCGTTTTGCGAATATTATTTTCATATAATTCGCAAACTTTACCTGTTTTCCTTTCTCTAAAACTGAGAATCGCACCTGGGTGGTATTGCGTACATGTCAGTCGCGCTGGTCGGATGATAGGCGTGAATTTACAGCATTCGCTAGACATTCGTCTGAGGGTCTCTGGCCTGGGGCGTGAAAATTCACCCGAGGGACATGGAAAGTAGACAGAGAGTCTGCATTTCAGTAAACGCATGAGGTTTTTCGTCAGGAAAAACCCGGCTTAGCGTGAAAATCCACTCCGCACTGCAGACGGTGGTCTGAGATTTGCAACTCATGCAAGCCCTCGGTCACTGATGGCTGTTACGTCACGCGATAAGCGGACGAAGGTGTTATACGGACAGGGGAGACTATTTCGCTTGGCGAAATAAGATTAGGATCCTGTGTCCGATTTTAAAGATATTGGCCAAGTTTGAAACTTTAATTTCATTCTCGCTCATAGACTCACAGTAGATAGGTTGCTCGTAAACAGAATAGCTGTTAGCGAAGATCTCAGTTTGTTTCGGCAATTTGTCGAACTTCTAGACTTCCAGAAATACTTTCAGCATTTTATTCTTAAGTTGTGCGACTACCTGTAATTCTGTGGTTGAGGTAATTAATATGATAGATATATAGATTTTGTGAGTGTTAAAGTGTTAAATCGCTTAATTCATTTTAATCTATTTCTTTAGCGCAGAAGAGAAATAAAGTGGTAGGCTATTATATTTTCTAGGGAAGCATTCAGTGGAAAGCAGAATAAAATTAAAATTTCTAGCTTATAACGGCAATTGTAGCTATTTATGAATTTAATTTAACCGCTAATACTCAGTCGAGTGTATTTTTCTAAACTAACGTATAAACTCTAGAATCGAGCCTCATGAATGGTGACGGAATACGCACGTGTTCCTAATTCATGAGGATTGCTGATTTTTAAATATAACTTACGTCACGGGAAGTTTAAATGATAAGCAAAGCTCTCTGCTTGCAAGTTTAAATGTAAGTTATAACCAGTACAGATTCTGTTTATTATATTATATGTGTTATTTTTCCTCCACACAGTGAAAGTTTTGGGGTGACCCTAACTTTACCAGCACCTAGTAGTAGTTTCCATACTTGTGAAGAAATAGACAGTCCTTATTTTGAACCACGTGGGTTTCTTAAGTACCACTGGTCTAACAGTGCATATGCAACCCGAGTTAGCCAGAAATACTATATCCCAATAACGGGTTTTCAAAGACTGTAATGATAAATACTGGACCTTGGAGCCAGATCTTAATTTCTTCTAGAAAAACTCTACGTAATCTTTCTGCCTGGTGGCGCGAAATACTTCAAGTATTAACTAACATTTCCCGACTATATATATATTTTTTTTGTGGACAAATCTGTGGTGTGACTAAAGTGAATCCTATACTGAGGGAAGGCACCGACCTGACATTCATCATTTCTAGAAACCTACGCTATTGACACTGTGCTCTGCTAACTCCCGCGCCTGGAATAATTTTAGGTGACTTAATCAGACATTTGAACAAATTTGCACACCCAAGTAGTCGTTCCCGGAGACTCCAAGTTAAATACGTCTTTTGGAACTGGGGACTTCTTGGCAGAAGACTGCATTTTTTTGAGTCTGTGTGAAAATCTAAAATCAGTGTGTTCCAAGAGGCAGCGAGCAAAGTCGTGAGTACATGTATGAGAGGCCATGGCGGAATGAATGAGTGTACGCTGGTTTGAGTGATATTTTCACTATTATATCTTTGACACCCTGTTGCTGTCCTAATTTTTTTTTTCAATCTGCATAATTTGTTGCTAAGGCTAGAGTTCTTGTGTTTTTGTCTTAGGTTAAATCAGATTTTTTTTTCAAACTCTGTGCATATAATTACGAGATAAAACAAAGAAAACTCTTAGACTCAAACCCTATGTATCTGTGACTCTGGCGCCATCATCTGTTCTCTTAACGGGGCTGGGCTAAACCTAGAGTTAACACTATAACGGGGCTATCATCCTTGCAACATTTCCTTGAATTTTTATGACTATGTGTATATGTATTTTCCTTGATGTACTTTCTTTGATGTTGTGAGCCGATTTTTTCCTGATATTAAAATCGCTCTTGAACTTAATAATCGTGTTTTGGTCAGCTCGTTCTAGATAATATATATATCATTGTTATAGTTTTCCCACGTCTGTGTGTTTACCTGTCGTCACGTGTATGTGCGTGCCTGAGAGTGATAGAAATATACGTAATATGTATATTGGTGTAGTCTGTCTGACGCTGTAACAACTGTTGTAGAAGATAGGTGAGAGAGAGAAGAATTCTTTTCGCTTTCAGAGACAGCCACTATATCAAAATCTATCATCTCACGTGTGTGGAAATTCTATTACCTTTCACTAACTCTCACTGAGTCTATCACCTATTCAAACCTATTCAGAAGGGACCAAACCTAGTCTTAATTCTCCTATCGAAAATCTACGACAAATGGGTTCTCGTCCGTAGGATTTTTGAACTTAGAATAGGAAGACGAGTACGAAAAATGGTGTCTCGTCTACGGTAATTGAACCCAAAATCCTAAGCAACGAGCTACGACAAATCTGGTCTCGTGTAACTGGATTTTGTACTTAAGATTTTTATTCTGATATAGAGTAAGAGTGTGATGTCTTGTGACTGTGTATCTTTTAAAAAAATATTACCCCCTAGACTAGCGATCTGTTTACGGGCGTGCTGACCACACAAACTAATAAGTTTTTTTTTCCACAGCATCTTTGAATAATATACATTTTGGTTACAGGTTGATTTTGTCGGGATATATGTTAACTGCTGATTGTAATACTAAATGCTGGTAAAGTGGTGAGTGTATAACATTCACTGGGTACTGAGGCAGAACGGCGTTTGAACTAAGTTAAGGAGTGTGTTTCGGACTTTTTGTCCAGATTAATTCCCTCCCTTACCCGATCTGACTTCAGGGGCGAACTTATAGTGGATTTTTAAAAATTAAGGGATTATTTTTCTCTTTAATTTTTGCAATATTCTTTTGCTTTTCCACTGTAGCAACTTATTTTTCAGTTGTAATCTTAACTACCATTTAGTTGGCGTAGTCGTGTTTTGCATTTAGTGCTTTATTGCCGATAATAGCAGCGATAGTTAGATTTTACTTTGGAGGAGGTATCCCAGGGTTAAGGATATCATCTTTTGTATTTTTGGAAATTTTTTCTCGTAAAGGTTAGGAACCAGGTTATTCTTTTTCCTATTTTCTATCTCCACGTGTCTCAGTCACTGACATAATATGGCCGAGAGGGCAAAGCTTAGACAACTCCTCAGGGACGAAGCGAGAGAGGAGGGACTGGAAGGAGAGGAAGCGAAAGCTTTTGTCAGGGACGAACTTGAGAGATATGACGCGGAGAGAAAAGCAGCTGAAGCTAAAGAGGAAAAGAAGAACTAAGGAGGAAAGAAGAAGCAGCCGAAGCTTTACAGCAGAAGAAGATGGATGAGGAAATGGAAATTCGCAGGATGCAGCATGAGGAAAGAGAGAAGGAGAGACAGCGTGAGGAGAAGAGAAGGAGAGACAGCATGAGGAAAGAGAAGGAGAGACAGCATGAGGAAAGAGAGAAGGAGAGACTGAGGAAAAAGAGAAACAGAGACAACACGAGCTGGCTCTTAAAACTCTGGAATTCCAAAGTCGTGGTGCTGCCTCTACCTCCAGCAATGGAGAGTCTTCTCCTCATTCTTCCTTAACTGACCCTGCTAACACTCAATCTCTTCAACTAAATGCTATGTCTTTCACTCTTGAATCTTTTCCTTGTCCAAATGAGAAGATTGACACATGGTTAGAAAAATTTGAGAAAATTGCAACTCTGTACGGGTTAGAGAGGTCGCGTTGGAATATGAAACTTTCCCAGGCCCTAAAAGGTTCTGCTTATGATGTTTATTCTAAGCTGGAAAGTAGCCAACAAGACGACTACGATGTGTTGAAGAAAGCGTTACTGGAGCGCTTTGAAATGAACGCTCGCAAGTTTTTGCAACTGTTTCGCAACAGCCGGAAAGAGAATTCTGAAACTTTTCACCAGTTCTCATCTCGTCTTAAGGGATATCTAACAAAGTGCCTTGAGCTTTCGCAGCTCCCCTCTACCTATGAAGGTCTTGAGGAACTTGTTCTAACTGAACAAATAAAGAACACTTTGTCTGCTGATACCCGGAGATTTCTCGCTGAGCAGGGGGCAGAAAAACTTGAAGACATTTTGGAAAAGTCTGAGCGTTATCACAATGCGCTGGCTGAACTACCGGCCACAAAGCGGAAACCGACAGAGGAGCATTTTCGAAAACATAACCTAGAGCAATCTTCTCAGGCTTCTAACCAAAACAACCACAGAGAAACTGGACCTCAAAACCCCCCTCCTGAAAAATCCAAGTTCTACAAGAACAAGTACCCCAACCACCCCAAACAGTCTGATCAACCCGACCGCCCTACATGGCAGCGCAGCCAGAAAGGACAAGGTGGCAAAGGGAAAACCCCTGAGCACGGGACTAAGGATCAGAGCAAGCACACCGAGCCAAAGCGCATCGGATGCTTACAAACAACAGACTCGCAGAAAAGAATTATTGTCAGTGATTCTCAACCTGAGGGAGAGAGACCCTCTACGCGAGGTACGGTTGTTTTAAACGGGACTTCAACATATTGTTTGTTTGACACGGGGCTTTCTTTTGATTGCATTGTTGCCAGGCACCTGGTCAAACCCGGTCAAGTGACAGAAGAAACCGTTAAACTGTGTGGAGTTCTTAGGAGTGATGCACCAACAACGCTTCCCATCGCATTGGTGGAGATACACTCTGACTTTGTCAGAGGTGTGATCAAAGCGGCTGTTATGGACGACCCCATCTACCCAGTCATACTCGGCTGTAGATATGTGTTTATTGGGAAACCGGAAGAGCCAATAGTGGCAACAGTAACCACAAGAGGGCAAGCCAAGAAGGAACGGGAGCCTGCGCCAAATTTGTTACCCATGGAACTTAAAGAGGCGCAACAAAAGGACCCTACTTTGGAACCCTGCTTTAGGAAACTGCCCATGGCCAAAGACCCTAGACAACACGGGGACATCTTTTCTAAGGATGGCGTGCTTTATCGGAGAACGGGCAAGCCTGAACAAGGCTCTAATCAGCTCCTAGTACCGAAAAAGTACAGAAGTCAAATCCTAGAAATGGGGCACTCTCTCCCGTTTAGCGGACATATGGGACAGAACGCCACACAGCAACGTATACAGACTCACTATTGGTGGCCAGGGATGAACACTGATATACTCAGATATGTAAAATCCTGTGCCCAGTGTCAACGGGTAGCACCCAAGCACTGGACTGCCCCAGTTCCCCTGGGGCAAACGCCAATTGTGGGGACTCCATTCGAACGGGTTGCTGTCGACATCGTTGGACCCCTAGAAAGGACCAAACGAAAGCACAGGTTTATCCTGACTTTAGTCGACACATGCACTATGTGGGCCGAAGCTATACCGCTAACATGCACAGACTCGAAGCATGTCGCAGAAGCCCTAGTGCAGATCTTTACACGGTTGGGATTCCCTCAACAAGTTTTGACGGACAATGGATCCCAATTCCGTAGCCTGTTAATGGAGGAGATCTTTAAGATCTTGAGGGCCAAACACATCCACACCAGCCCGTACCATCCGGCCGGAAATGGGCTCGTGGAACGTTTCAACGGCAGCCTCACCACCATGCTACGCAAGCTGGCACAAGAAAAGCCGGAGGACTGGGACCTTTTTATTCCTGCAGCCCTATTCGCTTACAGGGAAGTTCCCCAGGCCTCTACAGGATTTCCTCCAGCTACGCTTTTATTCGGCAGACCTATAAAGGGGCCGCTTGAAGCATTACTTCGGTCCCTGACAGACCAGAAGGCGGATGAGACAGTCGTCTCAGCCAGTAGATATGTATCGGAATTGAAGGAAAGGCTACAGCTAGGATGGGACCTAGCAACAGCAAACCTTAAGAAAGCTCGTGCAAAGCACGCTAGACGATACAATCAAGCAGCAAAGGAGAGAGAATTACAACCAGGTGATAAAGTCTTGTTGTTGTTGCCAACCGGAAGCAACAAACTACGCATCGGGTGGCAAGGGCCGTTCACCGTCCTGAAAAAGATCTCGAGAACCAATTATCAGATCTCTATCAAAGGAAAGGAGAAGGTCTACCATGTGAACCTACTAAAGAAATACTTGGAAAGACCAGTGCCATCCCCCGAACATCTCCTGGCGATCGCCATAGCTACAGAGGATGTGGAAGATGACGATAGTTGCATGGAATATCCATTGCAACAAACTGAATCTGTAGAAGATGTAAAATTTGGGGACACTCTCTCTGAAGCACAACAGACAGAAACGAAGGCTTTACTGAACCAGTACACGGCGGTGCTAACGGATGTACCTGGACGAACACATCTCGTAGAGTTCGAGATGAAACTTATAAACGAGACCCCTGTCCGAACCAGAGTTTACCCTATTCCGTATGCGAAAGCTGATACGCTACGTGCAGAGATAGACAAGCTACGTAAAACAGGAATTATTAGTGAGTCTACGTCTCCCTATAGTGCGAGCGTAGTGCTGCTACAGAAGCCCAATAAGGAAGTTCGGCTGTGCATCGATTACCGGCTACTTAACACAGTAACGGAATTTCAGCCGGAACCACTCCAAAGCGCTTCTGAGCTGTTTAGCAAGCTAAGCAAGGCACGGATTTTCTCAAAGATTGACTTGAGTAAGGGCTACTACCAGATACCAGTCAAAGAGGAAACTAAGCCTTTGCTAGCTTTCAGCACCAGCGAAGGACACTATACGTTTAACGTGATGCCATTCGGATTACACAACGCACCAGGAGTGTTCACAAGGATGATGAGGAAGCTGTTAGAGCCATTGCACAGTCCACATATCCACAATTTTATGGATGATATACTAATTGCAACGGACACCTACGAAGAACACATTGCGACGGTCGAGATGCTCCTCAGGAGACTACAGGAAACTGGACTCACAGCTAGACCTAGCAAATGTTTAATCGGCTTTGAAAAACTTGACTTCCTGGGGCACACCATTGCTCACGGTGCTATGTGGCCAGTTGCTAAGAACGTAGAGAAGATACGGGCAGCGAAGAGGCCAAGGACGAAGAAAGAAACACGATCGTTCCTATCGCTATGTGCTTACTACCAGAAATTCATCAAAAACTTCAACGGTTTAACAGCACCCCTTACGGACCTTACGAAAAAGGGGCGACCGGAGAAAGTTATCTGGGATCCTAAGTGCGAACACGCTTACGTCACGCTCAAGAAGCAGTTGTCTGAATATCCAATTCTGCGACTGCCGGATATTACCAAACCCTTCGTACTGCGCGTCGACGCATCAGGGCAAGGCATCGGGTCAACTTTGCTTCAGGCTGGCGACGACGATCCCAACCAGCTATTCCCAGTGGCATACGGTAGTCGTAAATTGAATAAGGCAGAGCAAAACTACTCCACAGTGGAAAGAGAATGTCTGGCATTAGTTCATGGCATTAGACGGCACCATGAATACCTTTACGGAGTGTCATTCACGGTGCAGACGGACCATGCCCCACTGGCGTTTCTCGGGGCTAATAAGGAATTTAATGCGAAAATAATGCGCTGGGCATTGCTGCTAAGCGTATATTCCTTTAAAGTCGAATACATTCCAGGGAAACAAAACGTTGGGGCAGACTTCATGAGTAGGACTTGCACAGAGATGGAGGGGGAAGATGAGAGGGAAGAGGACAGACACCCTGAAGCTACGGTTATAGGAAATTAAACTCCATAACGTAGACATGGAGTGCTTCCATATCTTAAAGGGGGGAGGCTCTGTCACGTAGGGTTTATATTCATTTAATTTCCTACATCTTCTTCCTATTCTTTCACCCGAATTCTCTCTTTTATTATCTCTGTATTTCTTTTTTTCCTGTATATTTTTCATCCATTCGTTTTGCGAATATTATTTTCATATAATTCGCAAACTTTACCTGTTTTCCTTTCTCTAAAACTGAGAATCGCACCTGGGTGGTATTGCGTACATGTCAGTCGCGCTGGTCGGATGATAGGCGTGAATTTACAGCATTCGCTAGACATTCGTCTGAGGGTCTCTGGCCTGGGGCGTGAAAATTCACCCGAGGGACATGGAAAGTAGACAGAGAGTCTGCATTTCAGTAAACGCATGAGGTTTTTCGTCAGGAAAAACCCGGCTTAGCGTGAAAATCCACTCCGCACTGCAGACGGTGGTCTGAGATTTGCAACTCATGCAAGCCCTCGGCCACTGATGGCTGTTACGTCACGCGATAAGCGGACGAAGGTGTTATACGGACAGGGGAGACTATTTCGCTTGGCGAAATAAGATTAGGATCCTGTGTCCGATTTTAAAGATATTGGCCAAGTTTGAAACTTTAATTTCATTCTCGCTCATAGACTCACAGTAGATAGGTTGCTCGTAAACAGAATAGCTGTTAGCGAAGATCTCAGTTTGTTTCGGCAATTTGTCGAACTTCTAGACTTCCAGAAATATTTTCAGCATTTTTATTCTTAAGTTGTGCGACTACCTGTAATTCTGTGGTTGAGGTAATTAATATGATAGATATATAGATTTTGTGAGTGTTAAAGTGTTAAATCGCTTAATTCATTTTAATCTATTTCTTTAGCGCAGAAGAGAAATAAAGTGGTAGGCTATTATATTTTCTAGGGAAGCATTCAGTGGAAAGCAGAATAAAATTAAAATTTCTAGCTTATAACGGCAATTGTAGCTATTTATGAATTTAATTTAACCGCTAATACTCAGTCGAGTGTATTTTTCTAAACTAACGTATAAACTCTAGAATCGAGCCTCATGAATGGTGACGGAATACGCACGTGTTCCTAATTCATGAGGATTGCTGATTTTTAAATATAACTTACGTCACGGGAAGTTTAAATGATAAGCAAAGCTCTCTGCTTGCAAGTTTAAATGTAAGTTATAACCAGTACAGATTCTGTTTATTATATTATATGTGTTATTTTTCCTCCACACAGTGAAAGTTTTGGGGTGACCCTAACTTTACCAGCACCTAGTAGTAGTTTCCATACTTGTGAAGAAATAGACAGTCCTTATTTTGAACCACGTGGGTTTCTTAAGTACCACTGGTCTAACAGTGCATATGCAACCCGAGTTAGCCAGAAATACTATATCCCAATAACGGGTTTTCAAAGACTGTAATGATAAATACTGGACCTTGGAGCCAGATCTTAATTTCTTCTAGAAAAACTCTACGTAATCTTTCTGCCTGGTGGCGCGAAATACTTCAAGTATTAACTAACATTTCCCGACTATATATATATATTTTTTTGTGGACAAATCTGTGGTGTGACTAAAGTGAATCCTATACTGAGGGAAGGCACCGACCTGACATTCATCATTTCTAGAAACCTACGCTATTGACACTGTGCTCTGCTAACTCCCGCGCCTGGAATAATTGTTAGGTGACTTAATCAGACATTTGAACAAATTTGCACACCCAAGTAGTCGTTCCCGGAGACTCCAAGTTAAATACGTCTTTTGGAACTGGGGACTTCTTGGCAGAAGACTGCATTTTTTTGAGTCTGTGTGAAAATCTAAAATCAGTGTGTTCCAAGAGGCAGCGAGCAAAGTCGTGAGTACATGTATGAGAGGCCATGGCGGAATGAATGAGTGTACGCTGGTTTGAGTGATATTTTCACTATTATATCTTTGACACCCTGTTGCTGTCCTAATTTTTTTTTCAATCTGCATAATTTGTTGCTAAGGCTAGAGTTCTTGTGTTTTTGTCTTAGGTTAAATCAGATTTTTTTTCAAACTCTGTGCATATAATTACGAGATAAAACAAAGAAAACTCTTAGACTCAAACCCTATGTATCTGTGACTCGGGCGCCATCATCTGTTCTCTTAACGGGGCCGGGCTAAACCTAGAGTTAACACTATAACGGGGCTATCATCCTTGCAACATTTCCTTGAATTTTTATGACTATGTGTATATGTATTTTCCTTGATGTACTTTCTTTGATGTTGTGAGCCGATTTTTCCTGATATTAAAATCGCTCTTGAACTTAATAATCGTGTTTGGTCAGCTCGTTCTAGATAATATATATATCATTGTTATAGTTTTCCCACGTCTGTGTGTTTACCTGTCGTCACGTGTATGTGCGTGCCTGTGAGTGATAGAAATATACGTAATATGTATATTGGTGTAGTCTGTCTGACGCTGTAACAACTGTTGTAGAAGATAGGTGAGAGAGAGAAGAATTCTTTTCGCTTTCAGAGACAGCCACTATATCAAAATCTATCATCTCACGTGTGTGGAAATTCTATTACCTTTCACTAACTCTCACTGAGTCTATCACCTATTCAAACCTATTCAGAAGGGACCAAACCTAGTCTTAATTCTCCTATCGAAAATCTACGACAAATGGGTTCTCGTCCGTAGGATTTTTGAACTTAGAATAGGAAGACGAGTACGACAAATGTGGACTCGTCTATCTGGATTGTGAACTTAAGATTTTTATTCTGATATAGAGTAAGAGTGTGATGTCTTGTGACTGTGTATCTTTTAAAAAAATATTACCCCCTAGACTAGCGATCTGTTTACGGGCGTGCTGACCACACAAACTAATAAGTTTTTTTTTCCACAGCATCTTTGAATAATATACATTTTGGTTACAGGTTGATTTTGTCGGGATATATGTTAACTGCTGATTGTAATACTAAATGCTGGTAAAGTGGTGAGTGTATAACATTCACTGGGTTCTGAGGCAGAACGGCGTTTGAACTAAGTTAAGGAGTGTGTTTCGGACTTTTTGTCCAGATTAATTCCCTCCCTTACCCGATCTGACTTCAGGGGCGAACTTATAGTGGATTTTTAAAAATTAAGGGATTATTTTTCTCTTTAATTTTTGCAATATTCTTTTGCTTTTCCACTGTAGCAACTTATTTTTCAGTAGTAATCTTAACTACCATTTATTTGGCGTAGTCGTGTTTTGCATTGAGTGCTTTATTGCCGATAATAGCAGCGATAGTTAGATTTTATTTTGGAGGAGGTATCCCAGGGTTAAATATATCATCTTTTGATTTTTGGTAATTTTTTCTCGTAAGTGGTAGGAACCAGGTTATTCTTTTTCCTATTTTCTATCTCCACGTGTCTCAGTCACTGACATAATATGGCCGAGAGGGCAAAGCTTAGACAACTCCTCAGGGACGAAGCGAGAGAGGAGGGACTGGAAGGAGAGGAAGCGAAAGCTTTTGTCAGGGACGAACTTGAGAGATATGACGCGGAGAGAAAAGCAGCTGAAGCTAAAGAGGAAAAAGAAGCTAAGGAGGAAGAAGAAGCAGCTAAGCTATACACCAGAAGAAGAGGAAAGAGGAAAAGGAAATACGCAGGATGCAGCATGAGGAAAGAGAGAAGGAGACACCGCGTGAGGAAAAAGAGCAGGAGAGACAGCATGAGGAAAGAGAGAAGGAGAGACAGCTGGAGGAAAAAGAGAAACAGAGACAACACGAGTTGGCTCTCAAGACTCTAGAACTCCAAAGTCGTGGGGCTGCCTCTACCTCCAGCAATGGAGAGTCTTCTCCTCATTCTTCCTTAACTGACCCTGCTAACACTCAATCTCTTCAACTAAATGCTATGTCTTTCACTCTTGAATCTTTTCCTTGTCCAAATGAGAAGATTGACACATGGTTAGAAAAATTTGAGAAAATTGCAACTCTGTACGGGTTAGAGGGTCGCGTTGGAATATGAAACTTTCCCAGGCCCTAAAAGGTTCTGCTTATGATGTTTATTCTAAGCTGGAAAGTAGCCAACAAGACGACTACGATGTGTTGAAGAAAGCGTTACTGGAGCGCTTTGAAATGAACGCTCGCAAGTTTTTGCAACTGTTTCGCAACAGCCGGAAAGAGAATTCTGAAACTTTTCACCAGTTCTCATCTCGTCTTAAGGGATATCTAACAAAGTGCCTTGAGCTTTCGCAGCTCCCCTCTACCTATGAAGGTCTTGAGGAACTTGTTCTAACTGAACAAATAAAGAACACTTTGTCTGCTGATACCCGGAGATTTCTCGCTGAGCAGGGGGCAGAAAAACTTGAAGACATTTTGGAAAAGTCTGAGCGTTATCACAATGCGCTGGCTGAACTACCGGCCACAAAGCGGAAACCGACAGAGGAGCATTTTCGAAAACATAACCTAGAGCAATCTTCTCAGGCTTCTAACCAAAACAACCACAGAGAAACTGGACCTCAAAACCCCCCTCCTGAAAAATCCAAGTTCTACAAGAACAAGTACCCCAACCACCCCAAACAGTCTGATCAACCCGACCGCCCTACATGGCAGCGCAGCCAGAAAGGACAAGGTGGCAAAGGGAAAACCCCTGAGCACGGGACTAAGGATCAGAGCAAGCACACCGAGCCAAAGCGCATCGGATGCTTACAAACAACAGACTCGCAGGAAAGAATTATTGTCAGTGATTCTCAACCTGAGGGAGAGAGGACCCTCTACGCGAGGTACGGTTGTTTTAAACGGGACTTCAACATATTGTTTGTTTGACACGGGGCTTTCTTTTGATTGCATTGTTGCCAGGCACCTGGTCAAACCCGGTCAAGTGACAGAAGAAACCGTTAAACTGTGTGGAGTTCTTAGGAGTGATGCACCAACAACGCTTCCCATCGCATTGGTGGAGATACACTCTGACTTTGTCAGAGGTGTGATCAAAGCGGCTGTTATGGACGACCCCATCTACCCAGTCATACTCGGCTGTAGATATGTGTTTATTGGGAAACCGGAAGAGCCAATAGTGGCAACAGTAACCACAAGAGGGCAAGCCAAGAAGGAACGGGAGCCTGCGCCAAATTTGTTACCCATGGAACTTAAAGAGGCGCAACAAAAGGACCCTACTTTGGAACCCTGCTTTAGGAAACTGCCCATGGCCAAAGACCCTAGACAACACGGGGACATCTTTTCTAAGGATGGCGTGCTTTATCGGAGAACGGGCAAGCCTGAACAAGGCTCTAATCAGCTCCTAGTACCGAAAAAGTACAGAAGTCAAATCCTAGAAATGGGGCACTCTCTCCCGTTTAGCGGACATATGGGACAGAACGCCACACAGCAACGTATACAGACTCACTATTGGTGGCCAGGGATGAACACTGATATACTCAGATATGTAAAATCCTGTGCCCAGTGTCAACGGGTAGCACCCAAGCACTGGACTGCCCCAGTTCCCCTGGGGCAAACGCCAATTGTGGGGACTCCATTCGAACGGGTTGCTGTCGACATCGTTGGACCCCTAGAAAGGACCAAACGAAAGCACAGGTTTATCCTGACTTTAGTCGACACATGCACTATGTGGGCCGAAGCTATACCGCTAACATGCACAGACTCGAAGCATGTCGCAGAAGCCCTAGTGCAGATCTTTACACGGTTGGGATTCCCTCAACAAGTTTTGACGGACAATGGATCCCAATTCCGTAGCCTGTTAATGGAGGAGATCTTTAAGATCTTGAGGGCCAAACACATCCACACCAGCCCGTACCATCCGGCCGGAAATGGGCTCGTGGAACGTTTCAACGGCAGCCTCACCACCATGCTACGCAAGCTGGCACAAGAAAAGCCGGAGGACTGGGACCTTTTTATCCTGCAGCCCTATTCGCTTACAGGGAAGTTCCCCAGGCCTCTACAGGATTTCCTCCAGCTACGCTTTTATTCGGCAGACCTATAAAGGGGCCGCTTGAAGCATTACTTCGGTCCCTGACAGACCAGAAGGCGGATGAGACAGTCGTCTCAGCCAGTAGATATGTATCGGAATTGAAGGAAAGGCTACAGCTAGGATGGGACCTAGCAACAGCAAACCTTAAGAAAGCTCGTGCAAAGCACGCTAGACGATACAATCAAGCAGCAAAGGAGAGAGAATTACAACCAGGTGATAAAGTCTTGTTGTTGTTGCCAACCGGAAGCAACAAACTACGCATCGGGTGGCAAGGGCCGTTCACCGTCCTGAAAAAGATCTCGAGAACCAATTATCAGATCTCTATCAAAGGAAAGGAGAAGGTCTACCATGTGACCTACTAAAGAAATACTTGGAAAGACCAGTGCCATCTCCCGAACATCTCCTGGCGATCGCCATAGCTACAGAGGATGTGGAAGATGACGATAGTTGCATGGAATATCCATTGCAACAAACTGAATCTGTAGAAGATGTAAAATTTGGGGACACTCTCTCTGAAGCACAACAGACAGAAACGAAGGCTTTACTGAACCAGTACACGGCGGTGCTAACGGATGTACCTGGACGAACACATCTCGTAGAGTTCGAGATGAAACTTATAAACGAGACCCCTGTCCGAACCAGAGTTTACCCTATTCCGTATGCGAAAGCTGATACGCTACGTGCAGAGATAGACAAGCTACGTAAAACAGGAATTATTAGTGAGTCTACGTCTCCCTATAGTGCGAGCGTAGTGCTGCTACAGAAGCCCAATAAGGAAGTTCGGCTGTGCATCGATTACCGGCTACTTAACACAGTAACGGAATTTCAGCCGGAACCACTCCAAAGCGCTTCTGAGCTGTTTAGCAAGCTAAGCAAGGCACGGATTTTCTCAAAGATTGACTTGAGTAAGGGCTACTACCAGATACCAGTCAAAGAGGAAACTAAGCCTTTGCTAGCTTTCAGCACCAGCGAAGGACACTATACGTTTAACGTGATGCCATTCGGATTACACAACGCACCAGGAGTGTTCACAAGGATGATGAGGAAGCTGTTAGAGCCATTGCACAGTCCACATATCCACAATTTTATGGATGATATACTAATTGCAACGGACACCTACGAAGAACACATTGCGACGGTCGAGATGCTCCTCAGGAGACTACAGGAAACTGGACTCACAGCTAGACCTAGCAAATGTTTAATCGGCTTTGAAAAACTTGACTTCCTGGGGCACACCATTGCTCACGGTGCTATGTGGCCAGTTGCTAAGAACGTAGAGAAGATACGGGCAGCGAAGAGGCCAAGGACGAAGAAAGAAACACGATCGTTCCTATCGCTATGTGCTTACTACCAGAAATTCATCAAAAACTTCAACGGTTTAACAGCACCCCTTACGGACCTTACGAAAAAGGGGCGACCGGAGAAAGTTATCTGGGATCCTAAGTGCGAACACGCTTACGTCACGCTCAAGAAGCAGTTGTCTGAATATCCAATTCTGCGACTGCCGGATATTACCAAACCCTTCGTACTGCGCGTCGACGCATCAGGGCAAGGCATCGGGTCAACTTTGCTTCAGGCTGGCGACGACGATCCCAACCAGCTATTCCCAGTGGCATACGGTAGTCGTAAATTGAATAAGGCAGAGCAAAACTACTCCACAGTGGAAAGAGAATGTCTGGCATTAGTTCATGGCATTAGACGGCACCATGAATACCTTTACGGAGTGTCATTCACGGTGCAGACGGACCATGCCCCACTGGCGTTTCTCGGGGCTAATAAGGAATTTAATGCGAAAATAATGCGCTGGGCATTGCTGCTAAGCGTATATTCCTTTAAAGTCGAATACATTCCAGGGAAACAAAACGTTGGGGCAGACTTCATGAGTAGGACTTGCACAGAGATGGAGGGGGAAGATGAGAGGGAAGAGGACAGACACCCTGAAGCTACGGTTATAGGAAATTAAACTCCATAACGTAGACATGGAGTGCTTCCATATCTTAAAGGGGGGAGGCTCTGTCACGTAGGGTTTATATTCATTTAATTTCCTACATCTTCTTCCTATTCTTTCACCCGAATTCTCTCTTTTATTATCTCTGTATTTCTTTTTTTTTCCTGTATATTTTTCATCCATTCGTTTTGCGAATATTATTTTCATATAATTCGCAAACTTTACCTGTTTTCCTTTCTCTAAAACTGAGAATCGCACCTGGGTGGTATTGCGTACATGTCAGTCGCGCTGGTCGGATGATAGGCGTGAATTTACAGCATTCGCTAGACATTCGTCTGAGGGTCTCTGGCCTGGGGCGTGAAAATTCACCCGAGGGACATGGAAAGTAGACAGAGAGTCTGCATTTCAGTAAACGCATGAGGTTTTTCGTCAGGAAAAACCCGGCTTAGCGTGAAAATCCACTCCGCACTGCAGACGGTGGTCTGAGATTTGCAACTCATGCAAGCCCTCGGCCACTGATGGCTGTTACGTCACGCGATAAGCGGACGAAGGTGTTATACGGACAGGGGAGACTATTTCGCTTGGCGAAATAAGATTAGGATCCTGTTTCCGATTTTAAAGATATTGGCCAAGTTTGAAACTTTAATTTCATTCTCGCTCATAGACTCACAGTAGATAGGTTGCTCGTAAACAGAATAGCTGTTAGCGAAGTATCTCAGTTTGTTTCGGCAATTTGTCGAACTTCTAGACTTCCAGAAATATTTTCAGCATTTTTATTCTTAAGTTGTGCGACTACCTGTAATTCTGTGGTTGAGGTAATTAATATGATAGATATATAGATTTTGTGAGTGTTAAAGTGTTTAATCGCTTAATTCATTTTAATCTATTTCTTTAGCGCAGAAGAGAAATAAAGTGGTAGGCTATTATATTTTCTAGGGAAGCATTCAGTGGAAAGCAGAATAAAATTAAAATTTCTAGCTTATAACGGCAATTGTAGCTATTTATGAATTTAATTTAACCGCTAATACTCAGTCGAGTGTATTTTTCTAAACTAACGTATAAACTCTAGAATCGAGCCTCATGAATGGTGACGGAATACGCACGTGTTCCTAATTCATGAGGATTGCTGATTTTTAAATATAACTTACGTCACGGGAAGTTTAAATGATAAGCAAAGCTCTCTGCTTGCAAGTTTAAATGTAAGTTATAACCAGTACAGATTCTGTTTATTATATTATATGTGTTATTTTTCCTCCACACAGTGAAAGTTTTGGGGTGACCCTAACTTTACCAGCACCTAGTAGTAGTTTCCATACTTGTGAAGAAATAGACAGTCCTTATTTTGAACCACGTGGGTTTCTTAAGTACCACTGGTCTAACAGTGCATATGCAACCCGAGTTAGCCAGAAATACTATATCCCAATAACGGGTTTTCAAAGACTGTAATGATAAATACTGGACCTTGGAGCCAGATCTTAATTTCTTCTAGAAAAACTCTACGTAATCTTTCTGCCTGGTGGCGCGAAATACTTCAAGTATTAACTAACATTTCCCGACTATATATATATATTTTTTTTGTGGACAAATCTGTGGTGTGACTAAAGTGAATCCTATACTGAGGGAAGGCACCGACCTGACATTCATCATTTCTAGAAACCTACGCTATTGACACTGTGCTCTGCTAACTCCCGCGCCTGGAATAATTTTAGGTGACTTAATCAGACATTTGAACAAATTTGCACACCCAAGTAGTCGTTCCCGGAGACTCCAAGTTAAATACGTCTTTTGGAACTGGGGACTTCTTGGCAGAAGACTGCATTTTTTTGAGTCTGTGTGAAGATCTAAAATCAGTGTGTTCCAAGAGGCAGCGAGCAAAGTCGTGAGTACATGTATGAGAGGCCATGGCGGAATGAATGAGTGTACACTGGTTTGAGTGATATTTTCACTATTATATCTTTGACACCCTGTTGCTGTCCTAATTTTTTTTTCAAATCTGCATAATTTGTTGCTAAGGCGAGAGTTCTTGTGTTTTTGTCTTAGGTTAAATCAGATTTTTTTTTTTTCAAACTCTGTGCATATAATTACGAGATAAAACAACGAAAACTCTTAGAATCAAACCCTATGTATCTGTGACTCTGGCGCCATCATCTGTTCTCTTAACGGGGCTGGGCTAAACCTAGAGTTAACACTATAAGGGGGCTATCATCCTTGCAACATTTCCTTGAATTTTTATGACTATGTGTATATGTATTCTCCTTGATGTACTTTCTTTGATGTTGTGAGCCGATTTTTTCCTGATATTAAAATCGCTCTTGAACTTAATAATCGTGTTTGGTCAGCTCGTTCTAGATAATATATATATCATTGTTATAGTTTTCCCACGTCTGTGTGTTTACCTGTCGTCACGTGTATGTGCGTGCCTGTGAGTGATAGAAATATACGTAATATGTATATTGGTGTAGTCTGTCTGACGCTGTAACAACTGTTGTAGAAGATAGGTGAGAGAGAGAAGAATTCTTTTCGCTTTCAGAGACAGCCACTATATCAAAATCTATCATCTCACGTGTGTGGAAATTCTATTACCTTTCACTAACTCTCACTGAGTCTATCACCTATTCAAACCTATTCAGAAGGGACCAAACCTAGTCTTAATTCTCCTATCGAAAATCTACGACACTCAGATACCTCATTTCTGAGGTTTGGATCTGGCTTTTATGGGTTGTAGTCATTGCCCATGACTCGCATCCATATGTCAAGACTAACTAAAAACTAATCTGACAAAACAAATTTAAAATACAATGATACGCTTCTATTTTAACTGCATTGTTCTATTCAATAGCATATGTCTGAAATAATAGTGGCACCAAACTAAACTTTCCTAACTGCAGCATCCTTCTCTTTAGCATTCAGTTGTTAGTCCTACTAAATCTGCAGATATGTCCACAGAACAAAGTCCAGACTTCTCCATGCGCAGGCGGCAGCCCAATATCTTCATCTCCACACCCCTGACCAGGTCCTTTTTTAAACGTGGCCAACCTAGGCTAGCAACAACATCATGTAAATCAAATTGCAATAGAAACTATCTTTATTTCTATGTTGTGTTGTTTGGGCTTGTCTACGCTGGAACAGAATTAGGCCGATAACTTAATTTCCTGTTAAATGTTTCTTCTCTTCTCTAGGGCACATTACAAGAAATTCGATCATTTTGTATCAAAGAAGGGATAGAGTCCACTCGGATTGACGGCATGTTAGGTAAGTTCGTTAGTAAATGTAACAATTGTGGCGAAGGTGATAAATTGAAACACATGAAAAGATTGCAATATTTAGTGTTAAATAAGTGACACGGGTCAGTGCGATAACATCTGGAAATTAAGTCGCTCTGGGAGTTAAAGATACTGACAATTATTTATTTACTTAGTCGTTCCTCTTCTACCGTGAGGTATAGAGGTTTGGAAGAGAGAGCGCCCTACTATCATATCGGCTGTCTTCCTCCAGGCTTTGTTCCATTCTAGTCCTCGGTCCTTCACAGATTGTCTGATGTTGTCCTCCCAGCGGACTCTGGGTCGTCCTGGAGGTCTGGATCCCTGGCTCTTAGCCTCCCATACCTGCCGTGGCAGCCGATCCTCTCTCATTCTGCAGTTGTGGCCAAACCATCTTAGTTGGGACTGTTCTACTTGGGCCTGCAGGGGTTGGGTCAAATATATTGACAAGGAAGAGAAAATGAATGTGGGCGTTTTGAATGATACAGGCAGGCCGATAATTATACAAGGTGAATGAAATTTCAGTTTCTATTTGTACATTTTTTATCTTCACATGTATCTATCGGATATACATGACACAAAATATCAAAACAAAAATAAATAACAATTAGCCAGTAAACTGACTTTACAAGAGACAACACTGCCTGCTATCACATCATCTGCTGCCAAACTAGATCTCACGTTGAGTTGAAGTGTTTGTTGATGTAGCACTTTATACAATTAAATGGCAGTTAATTTTCTTTATTTTGACGCTTGTTTCATGTAAAATATTTTGATAGAAGTGAAGTAATGACAAATTAAAAATAAGATATTACTCTTCAAGGACTCTGAATTATTTTTCATTCGTTTTATTACTAAAATTAGATTGGCGCTCTGAGCGGCTTGTGGTCCAAATGTAATTATTTTGTGAGCCGCTGACAGCGGCTTGCGGTAGTTAATGTGATAAGTGTGTATTAAGTATACATATTTAGTATACATATTAAGTATACATATGTTTACAAGCCGATATACAAATACTGCGATAGAGACATAACATATAAAGATTGGACAGACAGACAGGCACACAGATATTGAAAGATGGGAAGACAGACAGGCAGACAGACGAACAGAAATAACGAGCTTTATTTTCAAAGGGTTGCGAATTTGGTGTACATGCATGTCTAACATTCTGCCCTTCCCTTGTCTCATGGTTTATACTGAATTCAGACAGACAGGTAAGGATGCAGGTAGGTAAAAAAAATAGATAGACGGACGTACTGGCAGGCATGTACACAAACAGACAGTCAAGTAGACTTGCACAACTGTAGATTAGTAGGTCTGTAGGTAAATAGGTATTTAAGTGGGCAGACAGAGAGATAGACATCCATACAAATAAATAGATTATGTATTCACTGATGATTTTATATATATATATATATATATATATATATATATATATATATATATATATATATATATATATATATATATATATATATATATATATATATATATATTTTAACACCTTTTTCTAGCGACGAAAGAAAGCTTACACAAAACACAAGAAATAAAAATAATTATAGCTGACATAAAATCAGATTACAAAGAGACACCTCTGCGAATGTTACAAACGTCAAGGTCGTCTATGCCGCTAATTCGTGCTTTTAAATTTATTTCCAAGTTAACATAAAACTTGATCCAAAATGTTCCCATCAAGAGCTCTCGCACCCATATAAAGTTCGTTTCATGAACAGGAAACTGGAATTGCTTACAGTACAGCTAAGAAATTCGGTTAGAATTTACATCTTTGCCACTTCTGACGAGAATGAATGATATTGAAAATGCATTAAGAGAATCGGGGTTAATTGAGTGATTTTAAAAACAAAATATGGTTTGTATACGAATGAAAATATGTTCCTGCTTTTTTAAAATATGTCTGGTGAAGGCCATACATATATTTGTGGGAGTGAGAGACGGAGAAAGAAAAAAAAAATAATAAGCTTTTATTTTTTTTTACAATATAATTGGAGGAATATAGCGAGAGAAAGAGACAGAGGTAGAGAGACATAGAGAGAGAGAGAAAACAAAGCAAACACAGAGGGGATAAAACTGAAGAAAAACATTTATAAGAAGAGGTAGTGATGCAGATTTCCATATCATCATTATCATCAATAACCTTCAACTTCCCTTCGAGTACAGGTCATGAACGAAGACCTGCCAAACCCTCCCCTGTCCTGCATCATCAGTTCAACTTCTTTACATGTCTTCTTATCCCTTTCAGATGTATCTCCTGTTTTATCTTTTCCATGAGTTACCTTTCTTTCAGCTGTTTATAACGCTACTGAGAATGTGTGGCTTAAAGTATTCTGCATTACGGAGTAGTGTAACCCTACTTAGCTGCATTTTACGACACGCCTCATAGGTTACAGTTCTCGTATTCTCTTCTTGTGTGGGAGACGAGAGATAGGAAGGGCATAATGTTAGACGGGCCTGCGTGCCCAATTCTAAACCCTTTGAAGATAAAGTTCGTTCGTTCGTTCTTTCTACCTATGTGATTCTGCTCTTGAGTTAGAGAGGGCAAAGAAAAACACAGGAAGTCCCTACTCATTCACAAGCAGACTGTTCATACATTTCGAGAATTCTGATTCTGTGCCACTCTAATGTGTTATTGTTATTGATTATACTCGTAATTATTGTCTGATTTACTGTATAGTTTTGGATTTGTTTGTATGGTTTTTTTTTTGGTTTTTTTGCCTTTGTTGTCGTTTTTTTTTTCATTACGTTCCTGTTTGTTTAAAAAAAACATACTTAATTTTGATTATGATTGGATACTGTAAATGTAAGCTGTTATATAACCTTTATAATGTTGCATGCCTTTAAATTAATGCTTAAAGTAACGTATTGGAATGAAAGGATATAGTGTGCAAGATAAGTGAGAGTGGAAGGGCAGAATGTTAGAAGGGCCTGCGCGCCCAATTCTTAATAATTTGAAAATAAAGTTCGTTCCTTCCCTTTGGGGCCCCGGTAACACATGGGATAAATTTCATTCAACAAAGTATAAGAAACCATATAGAGATATCAATCCAACAATAATGTAAACGTAATTGTCAAGATAAACTTCCCCAGGTATAAGGAAACCACTACAATGAGTGAAACAGAAAGAATATAAATTGTATCTTATATTTTATTCGTATACTTTTATTCAACTAGGCTATGTCACAAAGTATGTTGAAGAAAAATGTAGAAACTCATCTCATAGTCGTTTCTTGTTCTACCTTAAGGTATAGAGGCTTCCCAGGGAGCCACTGACTTCCAGGGTGAACATGCAATCAAATATTAAGACGTGATTGACCTGTTGTGTCTCGACTTGTTCCCTCTCTCTAGAAAGTAGAAACACCAGTAATAATGATTTATTAAAGAAGATACCTTTTCATTTTTTTACACAGGGAAATTTGCCCCACGCCGAAGAAAGGATTCTAAATTCTACACGCTGGTCAAACTCGTCATGAGCACGGCCTCCATCAACAACAACGACAACGATTCTGTGAGCAGCTCGTCGATTGAGAACGACCTACGTCACTATAGTAACAAGGATAGCGTCCTGAATCTTGCTGCCAGCAGCCGTGGTACTATGACGTCGCTGAAGCAGTACCTCTCTGTACCTTTCAACAACGGGGATTCTCATTCAATGTCAGACATAGATAGTCTTGCAGGCGATCATCCGGGTCTAAGTCCTAGTATTTATATTACGTCACCTGTTAGTGACGATGGTAGAGGGATCTTGACGTTTGGCGATGTCGGTATGGATGACAATGACGTGGTTATGACGTGTCCTGAATCTGTCGCATGCACCGACGAAGGCAGTAACGTAGCAACGATTGCTGTAACGTCTAACACAACAAATATCAATACAATGAACGGAGTTTCTTTCTTCGTGGGAAGTCAAACATCCTTGAACTTTGGACACTCCCAGGAAAATTTGATGTTTTTGGAAAACGACAAATCTCACATGGACAGCAGTCGAAGGTCTAACTTTTGTGGTATTTCCGTTGAGGCTACACCAAGCACCACAACTGACGCCAATAGGAATTTTCCTTCTCATCAATTCGGTCAATTCTTAACTGTTCCCAATGGTACAGATGGTGTGTCTATAGGATCTAATTCTACAATCTTGAACTTCAGCAGCAGCAACAATAATGTCAGCGATGATGGTGACATTTCAAATGTGCCCACTTCTAACACACTGCTACCTCAAGGTCTGACAAAGTACGAAATGAAACGTTCTGCGTCGGATGACGATAACATCACATTACGATTTGGCCCTTACGAAGGGACATTTTCTCATGGTTCACACGGATCTCCAACTCCTATACGTCACTTACCTGAAATACGCACAAAGCGAAAGGTCTACTCCAGGTCGTGGTCAGAATCCGAGGACAACGAAATTTTAGGACAAACAAAGCGGGATAGATCTGGCAGATCACGGCGCAACAGTGGAGACCCACAAGCAAATACTCGACGTCGCACCCAAGATCCACGCAACGCGAGATCACATTCGCCATCCCCGATGACGTTTCTGTCTGTACCTGGAGGCAACAGGAATACCTGCTCCTCTTCACGTTCGATGAACGATGTCAGTACAGTGGGTAATCCTTACTTGAACAATTCAGGTGATGGTATAATCCTTCGGCGATCCTGTTTGAGCCTGAACACCGATGGTCGAAAACGGAGAGATAAATCTCCCCATAAAGTTAGTTTTAAAGTTTCTTAAACTCTGAGCTTAAATTACACACTAGGTCTGTTGTGGTTTAATCTATAGCTTCGTTGCTAAATATTGCTATAATATATAAACGAAGTTCTAAATTTCCATGAGACTGAGTGCTTTGAAATTATCAAAGCAGTTTTTTTTCCCCAAACGTAAGCATTATCTTCAATAAATTATAGATTCATTATTGAAATAGTTGTGCTAGATTTTTGATCCGTGATAACAACAAAATGCAAAGGGAAATAAAAATTGATCAGCACAAAAACTGCCTATATAATAACCTATAAGAAAACTCGGTGACAAGTAAAGAGAACGTGACAAGAGACGAGAACGTGGCATGTAGGGAAAACGTGGCAGAACAGAAGATCGTGGAAGGAAGGTACTCGTGATAAGTCACGAAGTCGTGACAAGTAAGTAAATCGTGACAAGTAAGCAAATAGTGACATGTAAAGAAATCGTGACAAGTTAGGAAATCGTGACAAGTAAGGAGGTCGTGACAAGTAAGGAAGTCGTGACAAGTAAGGTAATTGTGACAAGTAAGGTAATCGTGACAAGTAAGAAAGTGCGACAAGAAAGAACTTGTGACAAGTAAGAAAGTCGTGACAAGTAAAGAAGTGACAAGTAAAGTAATCGTGAAAGGTAAGGAAGTTGTGTCAGTTATGGAACTCGGGACAAGTAAAGAAGTCGTAACAAGTGAGGAACGGGTGACAAATAAGAAAGGCAACTTTTGACGAGTAAGAAAGTCGTGAAAAGTAAAGAATTGGTGACAAGTACGGAAGTCGTCACACGTGATGAACCCATGATAAATAGGGAAACTATGACAAGTGAGGAACTCGTGACAAGTAAGAAGTTTGTGACAATTAAGGTAGTCGTTAAGTAGTGAGTAACTCATGCCAAGTGAGGAACTCGTGACAAGTAGGGAAGTTGTGACAGCTAAGAAAGTCGTGTCAAGCAATGAAGTCGCGACAAGTAAGAAACTTGTCACAAGTAAAAAAAAGTCATGACAAGTAAGGAATTCATGACAAGGAACATGTGACAGTTTAGATAGTCGTGACAAATAAGGAAGTCATAAAAAGTAACAAAAATGTAACAATTAAGGTAGTCGTGACAAGTAAAGAAGTCGCTAAAAGTAAAGTAGTCATGACAAGTAAAGAAATTGTGACAAGTAAGGAAGTCAGGAAATTCGAAGTTCATGAAGAAAGACAAGTATATTCTGATAAAACGAAAACAGTGGGAATGAATAGAAGGAGGACGACAATGACAGACATGACGAGCAGATAAATGTCATGGCTTTGACAAATCATCGTAATCACTTTTCTGTTCGCTCCTTGTGGAGCACGGATCCTTCCCTGAAGCTAGTCCGACTGCAGCAAGCTTGCACCTAAGCATATACGTGCTTTAGCAATGGTAGTTTCTGAAACACTTTGTTTTACACGAGGTTGCCAACCCTTTGCATAACGTAACGTTAGCTAAGACGTGTTTGAGGGAGTTTTTGCCATATTCTTTCAGCAGTTCTTACAAAACGTTACATGCAAAATGATAGAAGTTATACAAGTGCATTTTATTATTTAAAACTGTCATCTTTATCTCCCCTTATCAATTACCTCCCAAAAACAATCTGACAATATAAAAACACATTCACTGAAATCAGCGCGTGTTATAATTGCGGTCGAATCAGAAAAGAAAAGAAAAAAAAAAGATTTACTTCCAAGCTAATGCGTGTTTTTTTTTCTTCTCCAAAATATGCTACAGATTCTGAAAAGACTGGCCCTAAGCAAAGTCTTCTACGTGTTAAAAATCAAAAGTTTGCAAGTTATAAAACAGGAACAAGACAAAAATATAATAATGTAGTATGCGTAGTGAATATTTTATTTCATTAAACCTTATGCACCGCTCAGCTGTAATGCGTATTCTAGTGCAATTTAATAAATTATGAATATTTTTATTATTTAACATACAACGGTCTTTTTTTGTAGCTTCAGTTACTGTTAAATCGTTATCAGCTTCAAAGTTATAATTATTATCACCCTGAAAATTGAACTTATCATCATAGCTAATATCATTCTTATAAACATCATTATTATAAATAATGTTGCCATTATCATTATTAATATAATCATCATTATAGGATGAATGAAAGATGTAAACGGAGCCCTTCATCAAAGAAGAAAATATCACTTTTGAAGACCAAAATGGCGGATTAAACAATTTCACAATTTCGATCAGATGTGAATTCTTGCAGTGAGAAAATTTATAGTACACCGACCTTTATTATAATAACTGCAATCAGAACTATACACTTTCCTGTTGTTAATGTAGTTGTTAACATTTGTTACACTTAATGCAACTGTAGTCAGGCAAAACCTTTAAACACGGCCGTTTGTACAAGTAAAATGAATAGTGCCGTTTTTTTTTTCATCGTTTTTTTATCGGGATTTTTACTTGCAATATCTAAGCCCTGTCCGGTTTGGCTGTTGCTATTTCCATCTTTATCCCGTCGTTTTCGACGGCACTGCGTCCTAAGATTATTATAGCAAATATGTTTACAATTATTCAAATTATACTAATAAAAATAATAGACCCTTCAGTCATAACTGACTATGGGAATGCGCCCCTGAGGTGACGTCCCTCAGCTGCTTATTTTCCTTGTGTTCCTTTCGACGTTTTCTCCTCTCGTCTGCTTGTTGTGAGAGCTTCTTATTATACTAAACGGACTTGAATACAATCATAAGCTTGCTGGCATATCCATTATCAGAGCTATCATTGTAAGTATCGAGAACAATGTAACAGTGTCCTTCTTCTTCGTAAAAAAAAAAATTATGCTAGATGGTGCAGACGATCATGTCTCTCCACACAACTTCGTGTCCCCACTGCTAGTTATCAGTTATGTTGCTGATTCTTTCCATGATGTGATGTTAGAAAGTCCAGTACTTTCCATGATGTGATGTTAGAAAGTCCAGTACTTTCCGTGATGTGATGTTAGAAAGCCCAGTACTTTCCATGATGTAATGTTAGAAACCCAGTACTTTCCATGATGTGATGTTAGAAAGCCCAGTACTTTCCATGATGTGATGTTAGAAAGTCCAGTACTGTATCTCATTTACTTCTTCTGTATTTTTCCTGTTGTCACAGTACTATCAGCTTTTTTTTTTTTAAATCTCACAGCTTGCCCAAAGAAAATGGATTGCCTCTGTCTAATTTGATGAATACGCTTCTTTTGCTCACAGGCTTCTTTCAAACAATCGTCATTACTATTTGTAATTGTCTACGGTGCTCTTACAATTCTTTTGCGAATCCGAATCTATTTACCTTTGAGGGTTTACCTGTTGTTTACTAATTGTCCATGACTCACTTCCGTATGCAAAGTATAGGCTCTATATAACACTGAAGAACTCTCTTTTTTACTTTCATTAACACAAATATATGTTTCGTAAAATGTTAGTCAATACAAATATAATATGATTATCAATATTTGTCTTCACTGTATTCATTATTATAATCATAACCATTATCTCTCTTGTAGCTGTTGCTGTATGTGTTAATATCATCATCTTCATTATTGACGTAATCATTGTTATCGCCATCAGTGAACGTAGTCATCATTGTCTACCGCTTCATCGTTAATGTAGTAATAATTGTAATGACAATAACCGTATATTATTTTTCATTACTGCATTATACAATACTTTCTCACAACGAACGCACGTTTTACTCAACGGTTGATCAACATAATTCACCGACGCCCTGTTCAAGACTTGGTTTGTTACATTGGAACTACCTCTTTACAGAAAAAAAACAAAACATGTAGCCACTATTCTGCTTACAACATATAGGACAAAATGTTACAGAATATTACAGTTTACATAATGTAGCAAATTTGTTACTAAATACGACCGCTGATACAGGGAAAAAAACCAATATAGCGTAGATAAAATAGCAAAAAAAAAAAAAAAAAATACATAAACCATTACCGCTCACATTATTTAGCAACCATACTTCATGACACACCACAGTTAACAGCACACGTGCATCACACTTCATAAAACCTCTTATAGCAAATGTACTTCATAAAAATCACAACATACAATACATACCAATTACACATCATAAAACTCCGCAAACGTATAGCAGGAAGCAAATGTACATCATAAACCAGCACAACGGTACAATATAAAGCTACTACATTTCACAAAACAACACTACAGACAACTGGAGACACCACAACAAACGGCAGAGAATTCGCAGCCTGGGATAACCAACACAAGAAAAGCAACACATGTAATATTCTACATAGACAAACGTTAAGGGCCACCATTCAGTTTAGACAAGGTTTATATAATTGATTGGCAAACTGTAAAGATGTCACCGGGCGACCTACTACTATGACTATAGCATAATTCGTGCTAATTGTTACGAAGAATAGTCACAAGGTTTTATGGAAATAGATTTAAGGTAGGCGAGTATCAGATTGAAACTAGAACTAAGTGAATAGCCGAAATACTTCCATCGGGAGACCAATAATATAAAAAGGGAAATATTAAGCCGCCCAACCAAAAGGCTGGAAAAAGCCCGCACTATTTTTTGGGAAGGCAAACTTCGGGATGATAAGGCAGTTGATCTCAAAATGCCGGTGTGTACAGATGTACAACCGTAGATCTTGAAGTTTTCAAGACATCGACTCGATAAAGATAATATTACTTAAATGGGTGGGAAATTCTTTGAGGCTGTAAGTAGAACTTCAAGTGACTTATTTAACAGTGCAGAAAAATACAGTAGTTACAAAAGGTCACGAGATTCAGAGCTCAAAACACAGTGTTATTATTTTGGCCCGCTCACAACACGCAGTCACGATAAATGAAGGCTCACCGCACGAGTGAGAAGGTCGCTGTACTTTTCACGTGCCGGGCGATTCATAGTGTCAGATTACAACTCCAGGAGTCAACTGAATAACTTAATGATTCGTTCAGGGTGATTGGAGATTTTTGAATATTAATAACGAAGATGAGATTGTGAATATTGTTATGGAAAAGGCATTTTTAAGTTTGCACGCACTGGAAGATATAGCAAGGAGAAGGTAACCAAATGTATACATCTGACTTTGTTTACTATGCATTGGTAGAATTACCTAAATAAAATGATTGTTTTGAATCTGGAGAGTTTACTCTATTATCTCTCGTTGATGAAGTCTTACAGTAAAGATATATGAAGAAATACATGCAAATAATTGTCACGCCACATATAACAACATAGAGGAAGTTTGGAACGGACTAGGTTACAGATATCAACAAGAATAAAGATCTCTGGCAGTATACCAGTATTCCTGACTTGGATGATATAACAAACATCTACACTATACTAATCACTTCCCCACGGCCACAAAGACAAGTGAAAATGTCATTAAAACTGAGCTCAGAGAAATGTGTATACATTTCTGTGTGCACTAGGTTAATTTTTTTTTTATGTCCAAAAACTGGGTCACTTTAACCCGCACGTGAAAATTGCCATTATTGCTGCAAAAACTCGTGGTTTTTGCAACACACCCCACTAGTTTAAAAAGTGAAAAGGTGAGTTTAATTTGAATGCACGTGGAAAATGATCATCGGTAAAGAGTGTTCACCGTCGGTATGCAATAAATCAGTATGACAAGTGGTCGAAATGATCACTGCATTAGCCATGCCCCCAAGGAGAAGTCTCAGCACTGTAGACCGTGGTCGAGCCATGGCATAGATTCAGGATGGTCAATCTGTTCGTCGTGTTGCAAGACGTTTAGCAGTGTCCCACTCTACCATTCAGAGACTTCTTCAGAGATTTCAAGCTACCGGACATTTGGAAAATCGACCCTGCTCACCAAGAATTATATAAACCTTGTCTAAACTGAATGGCGGCCCTTAACTTTTGTCCAGTAGTATATATACCCAAACCTGCTATGGACTGCAGAAGGAAAGTGAAAGCAAAGACAGCCAAATTCCACCTGGCAGACTACTGTGGAGGTGCCACCTGGCAGACTTCTGTGGAGGCAGAGATGCTAAGTATGAACCAGAGCTAGGGCACTACACGACAAATGGCTGCGGACCGAGCAAAGTGAAGACAGTTTGTTGCTGCCCTTCAATACGCCATCAGGCGTGATAGTCACTGATTGTTTTGTCGGTCAGCGGCCAAGGACAAATGAAGAAGTAGAAGAATATACCAAAACCATATATAGTAATGGAGCTGGTTATTCTATGCATAAGATGTACACCCGTTTTCGTGCTCTTGGGCAAAAATCCAAATCTAAAACCGTACTTTACAGCATATTACACATACACATCAAAAGACACATTGTGTAGCAACCACACATCGTAAAACAAGGCACGTACAGCATGCATCGAACACACATCTTAAAACACCGCAGCCTACAGCACACGGCAAGCACAGATACCAAAGCTCTGCAACTAACCTCATAAAGTAAATACATGCTATAAAACCACAGTTTAAATCGTATCATAACCGAACTTGGGACCTCAAGACGCAGCAATAGAGACCGCAGTCAGCGACTCATAGCTTGACTGCCTGCGTCAGGACCAGCGAACCAGAGCTGGTCAAGACCGTGCTCCACCTCCACGTGGTGGTCCTGGAAACAGTCTGCAGCAATGCAGGCTGGCTGAGCGCGTACGGATCGCAATGGGAAGGCAAACCCGGTCCTAAAAAATGCCGTGCAGAAGTCGGATGTGTCGACCGAAAGGTGCAGATATCACAGCTACGTTGGAAACAGACACAACGCAACCACCGTCCTTTTCAGGGCGAACGAAGAAGATAACCGAACTTCACAAATTTATATATGTATTCAGCTTTTGTTATGTAGCGAAAACACTAGTTACAATCACAGCAGATGACATCACTATACCAATGCCAAACACACACTATAACAAACTGCAGCTGACACCGTACATCAAAAACCCCTTCACCAAAACATCAAAAACATATCGTCAAACTGCCGCTCACATCATGTTATCACCGCATGTAATTAAACAATATGCAGCTTAGATCATACGAGTATAATAAACAAGTGTCATTAAAAAAACGAACGGCTTGCTTGTTATAGCCAAAAGTTATATAGTTTATCATAACAAACAAAAAAAAAAAACCACATATCACAACTGCTGTTCGTTTTGTCTCTAATGATGTTATTCTTATTGTTATTGCTGTTACAGTTAACATGTAGCTCAGTTGTGTCATCTATATAGCAGTAGTACAAAGTGATATTAATAAATTATTAATATTATTATTATGATGATTGTAATGTTAGATTTCTCTAGTACATTTTTGACAGCTTAACTATAGTTCACATTTACATTACATAAAATGTATTCATCGTTCATTGATAGCGGATTTCAAAAGTGTGAAAATGATTTCGGAAACATTTTCGCTTTAAACGTTACACAGCCGACCCAGAACAAGATATTAATACGTAAGAAAAATAAACAGTAGCGGTAAAGATAGTCCCTTAGTATATTCTGCCGTTGGGGAGTGAAGTGTTAAAGACTAGCCGATACTAAATCAAGCTTCGAGAGGTGGTGTGACCAGTTCCTTTCCTCCCTGCCTTTGCCTTCATTAAATTAAGAGCAGAGTCAGATACCCATTTACAGACGTGTATGCTGAAGCATGGTGCTGTCAGGTTTTGATCCGGAACCCGGTAGCTTTGGCGCGAAAGGAGAGTAGTCAAATAACTTGTAAATAATGTATCTAGTCCAGAAGACCCCTGAAAGCATAATATTTAAAACAGGATATTATATACCGCAGAGTATAAATAGAAGGGGCCGAAAGATCACCCTCTGCCGCGACAAGCCAGCGCTCTGCCACTCTGCCAGTCGAACAATAGCCTGTGTGAAATTTACTGTATCATTTAAACAACACAAAAAAACCATAGCACAAAATAAGGCATAACGAAACCTAATGCATCTTTCATAAATAGGTGCGAGCAGTATAACTGAATGATTGAAATGGAGCATTAAGGTCACCAACGTGGAACTGATGACAAGAACCAGACACGCGCCAGTGGAACAAGAGAAGAAAACAGTAATGAGCAAGACATGAGGACAAAAATAGAATACGCATTGTAAAAACCAGCCGATAGCATCACCAGGCAATCCTTCTCCCGCAATCCGCAGGCAAGAAATAGAATAAGGCCATGCAACAAATGGAGAAGAACAAATGGAGAACAACAGAAGAAGAACAAAAAATAGAGAAAAACTCATGGAGAACAACAAATGGAGAACAACAAATGGAGAACAACACATGAAGAACAACACATGAAGAACAACAAATGGAGAACAACAAATAGAGAACAACACATGAAGAACAACAAATAGAGAACAACAAATGGAGAACAACACATGAAGAACAACACATGAAGAACAACAAATGGAGAACAACAAATAGAGAACAACAAATAGAGAACAACAAATAGAGAACAACACATGAAGAACAACAAATGGAGAACAACAAATGGAGAAAAACAAATAGAGAACAACAAATGGAGAACAACAAATAGAGAACAACAAATAGAGAACAACACATGAAGAACAACAAATAGAGAACAACAAATAGAGAACAACAAATAGAGAACAACAAATAGAGAACAACACATGAAGAACAACAAATAGAGAACAACAAATAGAGAACAACACGTGAAGAACAACAAATGGAGAACCACAAATGGAGAACAACACATGGAGAACAACAAATAGAGAACAACACGTGAAGAACAACAAATAGAGAACAACAAATAGAGAACAACAAATGGAGAACAACACATGAAGAACAACAAATGGAGAACCACAAATGGAGAACAACAAATAGAGAACAACAAATGGAGAACAACACATGAAGAACAACAAATAGAGAACAACAAATAGAGAACAACACGTGAAGAACAACACATGGAGAACAACAAATAGAGAACAACACATGGAGAACAACAAATAGAGAACAACACGTGAAGAACAACAAATAGAGAACAACAAATAGAGAACAACAAATGGAGAACAACTAACAGTGAAGGAAATTGAGGACACGCATAAACTGGAATAAGATGACATGGAACGACCTTGAACCGATGAATAATGAATCAAGTGATGAGTATAAGCCAGTGCTGCAATGAGTATAATACACGATGACATTTGGTAGAGCGAATAATAAGAGATTTACCAATATGCTAGAAGACATAAATATTCAGCGGCAGTAACTCAAACATTATTAAACAACTGCGCCCTGTCTAGTCCTTCCTGCTGGGAAACCTGCTGCTGCAGTGGTCCACGCTCCATAGGGGAAAAAAAGGGGGGGGGGGGGTGAAAAGGAAGATGAATGAATTAACAAATTGCTTTCAACAACAGTCAGGAGTGACGCAATGGAGGCTCGACACAGATAATACTGGATCACATAGTAACAAAGCCCTCAGCTGCATCTTGAACATACATGACTATCAAACAAGGTACTGAAAAGTTGTGTTCAGATATATTATAAATAATGTCTGCATGTCAGCTAATGGCCAGTCCTATTGTATGACTCTGGAGCATGGAGAAAAACAAAAACAACAACCAGGAAGTTACATTTCTATAAATAGGTGCTTACTTAGAACAGAAGGATTGAAATGGTACGATAAGGTTACTGACGGGGAGCTGATGACAAGAACCAGACAACTGTCAGTGGGAAAATAGATGCGAATAGGGCGCTAGAGACTGATGACAAGAACCAGACAACTGTCAGTGGGAAAATAGATGCGAATATGGCGCTACAGACTGATGACAAGAACCAGACAACTGTCAGTGGGAAAATAGATGCGAATATGGCGCTAAAGACTGATGACAAGAACCAGACAACTGTCAGTGGGAAAATAGATGCGAATATGGCGCTACAGACTGATGACAAAAACCAGACAACTGTCAGTGGGAAAATAGATGCGAATATGGCGCTAGAGACTGATGACAAGAACTAGACAACTGGCAGTGGGAAAATAGATGTGAATATGGCGCTACAGACTGATGACAAGAACCAGACAACTGAAAGTGGGAAAATAGATGCGAATATGGCGCTACAGACAGATGACAAGAACCAGACAACTGTCAGTGGGAAAATAGATGCGAATATGGCGCTACAGACTGATGACAAGAACCAGACAACTGTCAGTGGGAAAATAGATGCGAATATGGCGCTACAGACTGATGACAAGAACCAGACAACTGTCAGTGGGAAAATAGATGCGAATATGGCGCTACAGACTGATGACAAGAACCAGACAACTGTCAGTGGGAAAATAGATGCGAATATGGCGCTACAGACTGATGACAAGAACCAGACAACTGTCAGTGGGAAAATAGATGCGAATATGGCGCTACAGACTGATGACAAGAACCAGACAACTGTCAGTGGGAAAATAGATGCGAATATGGCGCTACAGACTGATGACAAGAACCAGACAACTGTCAGTGGGAAAATAGATGCGAATATGGCTCTACAGACTGATGACAAGAACCAGACAACTGTCAGTGGGAAAATAGATGCGAATATGGCGCTACAGACTGATGACAAGAACCAGACAACTGTCAGTAGGAAAATAGATTCGAATATGGCGCTACAGACTGATGACAAGAACCAGACAAATGTCAGTGAGAAAATAGATGCGAATATGGCGCTAGAGACTGATGACAAGAACCAGACAACTGTCAGTGGGAAAATAGATGTGAATATGGCGCTAAAGACTGATGACAAGAACCAGACAACTGTCAGTGGGAAAATAGATGCGAATATGGCGCTACAGACTGATGACAAGAACCAGACAACTGTCAGTGGGAAAATAGATGCGAATATGGCGCTACAGACTGATGACAAGACCCAGACAACTGTCAGTGGGAAAATAGATGAGAATATGGCGCTACAGACTGATGACAAGAACCAGACAACTGTCAGTGGGAAAATAGATGCGAATATGGCGCTACAGACTGATGACAAGAACCAGACAACTGTCAGTGGGAAAATAGATGCGAATATGGCGCTAGAGACTGATAGGACACTTACTAAGGAAATCTACTAATATATTTATAATCCAGACCTTGTTGGGTAACTCCCATGGTAAGAGTAGTAGAAGTGGAGCAAAAAACACACGGAGAAGAGTAGCAGAGACAGAAATGACAATGATGAGGTTTGGTTTGGTGTCAAGGACGATCTTCATTGCACACGGATAACTTAATCAGTGCTCCAATCTCCTATCTTAGATCACACAAGGAGGATCTCAGCACAGTGCACGAACTCCGAAGCACCGGCGAGAATCCCAATGAGGGTATGTAGAAATATAAAGAAGAATAACTTAATGGTCATCAAGTAACAGAAGTTTGCACGTTTTTGAAATCCGTCATATTCCTGCATCTCATCCCAGCAATATAAATTGTTAATTAACAGTAGATAACTAGACTGTGATTGGTTAGAATTGTGATCACATTTTTTGCTGTAGCAATCTTTACGCTATACATTTATTATAATATTTTACAAAAAAAAAAATGGATCGGTTAAGTTTACTTAATAAATATCTATGATATGAAAATCCAAATTATGTGTTGTTTTGGTTTTTCTCACAAATAAATCTGGGTCGAAGAAGTAAACGCAGAAAACAATGTAGATGTCACAGAGCCACATTTGAGGTGCCGAATCTGGAGACTTTCCTAAACAAAAGCAGATGAGTCAGCTGCCTTGGCGCTTGTCGTTTTTTCCGTAAGTATGTGATGGTGGTCCATGACGGAGGAATGTCTTCCGTCTTAGATTCTGTAAGTATGTCATGGTGGTCCATGACGGAGGAATGTCTTCCGTCTTAGATTCTGTAAGTATGTCATGGTGGTCCATGACGGAGGAATGTCTTCCATCTTAGATTCTGTAAGTATGTCATGGTGGTCCATGACGGAGGAATGTCTTCCGTCTTAGATTCTGTAAGTATGTGATGGTGGTCCATGACGGAGGAATGTCTTCCATCTTAGATTCTGTAAGTATGTCATGGTGGTCCATGATGGAGGAATGTCTTCCATCTTAGATTCTGTAAGTATGTCATGGTGGTCCATGACGGAGGAATGTCTTCCATCTTAGATTCTGTAAGTATGTCATGGTGGTCCATGACGGAGGAATGTCTTCCATCTTAGATTCTGTAAGTATGTTATGGTGGTCCATGACGGAGGAATGTCTTCCATCTTAGATTCTGTAAGTATGTCATGGTGGTCCATGACGGAGGAATGTCTTCCATCTTAGATTCTGTAAGTATGTCATGGTGGTCCATGACGGAGGAATGTCTTCCATCTTAGATTCTGTAAGTATGTCATGGTGGTCCATGACGGAGGAATGTCTTCCATCTTAGATTCTGTAAGTATGTCATGGTGGTCCATGACGGAGGAATGTCTTCCATCTTAGATTCTGTAAGTATGTCATGGTGGTCCATGACGGAGGAATGTCTTCCATCTTAGATTCTGTAAGTATGTCATGGTGGTCCATGACGGAGGAATGTCTTCCGTCTTAGATTCTGTAAGTATGTTATGGTGGTCCATGACGGAGGAATGTCTTCCGTCTTAGATTCTGTTAAGAGACGGCTGGTCTGTTAAGGAAGAGAGCTGATCTGTATATAAATTCCAGAATTTCGTGGCTCAAAGTAAATTTTGGCAAAGATCAACAATATTAAAATATTCCATTGAAGTAACTTGCAACAGTAACCAACTCCTCATAACATAGAATACGAAACTTATTTTCTCGATCCCATAATTTTAATATAGAGACATCGTCACACTGATATCCAATGGCACAATTCAATACACAAATTTCAAATGCGATCCCACCACATAGTATTCTTTACAAAATGGCGTATTCCATTTTGTTCAACGTTCATTTTATTAATATTTATGGAAGGACATTCTTCTTCGTCTCATACTCATTAAAACGTATTCACGTAAAATATTGGTAGGTTTCTGGCCATCTGAGACAACCCAGCTATACATTTGTGATACGCTTTTCTGGTATTTGGAATCCTGCCTATTTCGGACATATTCAAAACGCAAACCATTTGACGCACAAAAATGAATCGCAACAGATGGTTAAGTTGAATTATTCCAAATCATTTTCTTTGGTTGAACTGTTAATGTGTTGCTGTTTTTTTTCTTTTTTTTTTTTTGAAGGTTTTTTTTTTTTAACTTATAGTTTATACACCATACGTTTAGCAGGCCCCAAACCCTTTCAGTCGCTTCCTACGAGATGTATATTAGGGTATAGGGTCACTATTATTTTGCCACCGTTAGCACAATCTAGTCAGCATCAGTGGCGTGGTTTTAATGATAAAGGTAATAACGATAAGAGTATTGAAAATATAATTCCTATTTCATCATCTGGCGAGGACTGCGAGAGAGCTTTCTGATATCACCATCATTATTAGTGTCCTTGTTTGCTCCGTATTGGGCACTGATCCACCACTACCACTGGTCCCCATTCAGTCAGCCTGCACAAACAAATCACGTGCTCTTGCAGTAATGACTTATGTTGCAATTTATTTTACATGATGGGGTGCCAACTCCATGTACGACATCATTTTAGTTGCCTTGTACGACTTGTCTGGAACATTGATTTATTATTACGGCGGAGTATTAAACAACTATTTCTTTTTACCGGGTCTTCGAAATCTCTCTTATGATGTTTTCCTGTGCAAACGTTTTTCAGGTAGTCTGTAGTTTTAAAAAATTATTTTGAGAACGTGTCTAAACATTGATACTACGTGCAAACGTAAAGATCCTTTATATATATATATATATATATATATATATATATATATATATATATATATATATATATATCTATATATATATATATATATATATATATATGCTGAGAACATACTGCAGGGGCAACAGCTTGATCTCCATATAACTGTGCCCAAGGTCTTTTTTTTTTTCCTCGCATGAGGTCGCATATTTTTTCCTCGCATGAGGTCGCATTTAACTCGCATGAGTCGCATTTGAACACGCCCAACACAAACGCATGTCCCAACACAAAAAGACCCAATGACACACAAGTGTTTTCACACAAAAGATCTAATGACACTAAGTGTCACTGTACTGATCTTTTGTGCCGGGCACATGGTTATATTAGGGCGCATGTCCAAATATAAAAGACCCTTAGGTCTGGCCTGGAGAGGACACTCCAGCTTCACCCTATAGGTGTCGGCAAAACACGGGAAGTAGCAGTTACCAGTTATAAGCATTTTGCCCAATTGGCGTAGTGCATGGCGCCAGGGGCGACTTCAGACAGTGGGAGAGGTTCTAGGATATCACTGGGCAACCCCCAGTCAATAAGGTGTTGTCCCGCCACTGTCTCCTTTCCCCATTGGGTGCATGGGGATTAGGGTCAAACCCGAACAGTGGACAGAAAATTTTGCACCAAGCTATTATCATAACAGAAATACGATTTACGGCACCACCTCAGATTCGGCGACAAGAAGCTTACACAACAAGCCGAAGAGAGAAAACGTCGACAAAACATCAGGAAAATAAGCAGCTGAGGGCTGTCACCTCAGGGGCGCATTCCCATAGTCAGTTATGACTGAAGGGGCTATTATTATTATTATTATTATTATTATTATTATTATTATTATATATATATATATATATATATATATATATATATATATATATATATATATATATATATATATATATATATATATATGTGTGTGTGTGTGTGGCTTGATGCTGACCACATCACCCCTAGTGTGCCGATGGTCACGAAAATATGGGCCTAACACCATATTCCCAATATGCCTCAATGGGCGTGTAACGGGATCATTTCCTATATATATATATATATATATATATATATATATATATATATATATATATATATCTTCTTCTTCCGTCCTTAGCCACCGACCGTCAAAGCAGTCAGTGGCCATTACGCCTAGTGGCGTCTTAGGGCAACAGCAGATAGGTTTTCTTTGCCATTGTTTCCCATCACGCCTAGTGGCGTCTTTAGGGCAACGGCAAATCAACCCATTTGCTGTTGTTTCCGTAATCGAAGTGACTGGCAAACGGGTGATCAGCCCGTTGGTATATATATATATATAACAAGAATTTAATACACACACCGACTGCCTAAACGTTACATCGTGTATTAACTAGGGTCTCGATGGATACAGTTGAACACTGCTAGCGATTAGTTCAGGGGAGAAATCGTTTGATTCTTACATTGCAAATATAAAATGTGATTGTGTCCCATGACTAAGATCTTGTTCAAAGAAGTAAATACAGAAAACTGTGATATCACAGAGCCAAATTTTAGGTGCTGAATCTGGAGACTTTCCTGCACAAAAGCAGGTGAGTAATCTGCCTTGGCGCTTTTCGTTTTTTCGTAAGTATGGCATGGGGGTCTTTGATGGAGGAATTGCTTCCGTCTTATATGGTATTAAGAGAAGGTCGGTCTGTTAAGGAAGAGTACTGCTCTGTACCTACATTCCCGAATTGCGTGGCTCAAAGTAAATTTGGCAAATATCAACAATATTAAAATATTCCATTGAAGTAACTTGCAACTGTAACCAACTCCTCTTAACATAGAATATGAAATTCATTTTCTCGATCCCATTATTTTAATAATAAGACATCTTCTTACTGTGATCTAGTGGCACAATTGAATACATAAGTTTCATATGCGATCCCATGACATATTATTCTCCACGAAAAGGCGTGTTCTGTGGGCATCGTTAATTTTATTAATATTTATAGATGGAACGTTACGTCGTGTTTATCTAGGGTCTCCATGAAACAGTTGCACACTGCACGCGATTAGTTAAGAGAATATAACGTTTGATTCATACATTACAAAAATATGTAACGTGATTGTGTCCCCTGACTAAGAAACGATTACGCAAAACTTGGGGAACATGCATAAGTTATCCGTAACTGTTTCACTGTTTTGTTTTCGTAGGATTTTTTAAATTCTTTTTTTTTCCTTCTTGAAGACGAATGAGCTGAAGCTTCTTTTTTGTGTGACCATTTTCAAGACTAAATAGAAATGAGACCTACGAATTCTGGTCTTTCAACTGCCACCTTCACATGAAAGGTCTGATGCAATGGATCTCTAACGTGTCCTGTCTCTTGTCTTGATGACACACATTGACCACACATTTTCGTGTCTATCTCCTGTTATATTTCTCTGTTGTCTTCTCGCACGTTTCCTTCTAACTGTTTCTTCCATTGTTGTCTTCGGCAAGGTGTTTTGTCTTTTTATGTGCATGAAATGTTTTATCTTTTTATCTCCTCCCTATTAATTACATCCGTTTGAATTCATAGCACTGCACTGTATTTGTTTTCTTCTCTTGCCATATTTGTTTTCTTCTCTTTCCATATTTGTTTTCTTCTCTTTCCATAATTTTTTTCTTCTCTTTCCATATTTGTTTTCTTCTCTTTCCATATTTGTTTTCTACTCTTTCCATAAGATGTACACCCAACTTCCATAAGATGTACACCCAACTTCCATATATCGGCACGCCAAGGGCCTCAGTTTTTTCCTCTGTTTGTTCATTGTACATATCCCTTCACCATCTATAATGAAAATTATTTACTGTTTTGCGTCGGTTATCGGACCTAATTGACACCTAAGGTTGTTGGAAGTTTCGATTTGTTCGAATTTTCTTTCATATCAAAAATACTGCTCTGGAAACTAAACACTAAAATGATTTATTACTAAAAAAACTGAGTTGTTCTTACACATTTTTTACTTACAGGTCACAGAACAAATGCGACTTTCAGGAACAGTTACATAAATATTTAAAATTAACAAAACAACAACAAAAATAACATGTCAATGAAAACCTTCAAGCCAACACATTTATTTTTAAATTTAAAAAACTAAGTGTTGCAACGCGCTCTCATTGTATACTGGCAGGGAGAGAATGGCCACCACTGTTAATGTAGAAAGTTTTTAGCACGCCACACAGGCCATCATAAATATGTTATTAATGTGCTGTTACTGTGTGTGAATATGTAGAAGTCAAAATACGTGCGAATGTCATAAGTAGGTCCGTAGCTTAAACATCCATAGCACACACACCCTCATAGCAACATAGGGTCAGGAAACAATGGAACTCGTTCTGACTCGTACATAGTTTATTAACGCCACAACACAGTCACGTTGACATGGTAGAAAACACAGTTTACAGCAAAATGTGAAGTATCGGATAAATGAATCCGTAAAGCTCAATTACTCCATAGAGCTCAATTACAGCACATAGCGGCGCACTTCTCATAGAAAATGCACAGCGACAATATCCCCCAAAGGACTGCATACCCTGCAGTTTACAATACTCCATGGTTTGAAAATATGAATACTCCAAAAGACTGCCTACACTGCAGTTTACAATACTCCGTGGCTCGAAAATATCCCTTCAGAAAGAGGAACTGCATATGTCGCAGTTTACAATAATATGTGTATGGCCTAAATCAACGTACTCCAAGGCCTCAAATAATACATAATCCATGGCCTGAAGATCTTCAATAACGTACATAAATAAGCCGCATATCCATGGCTTTTAGAAAATACATTAGGAAGTATCAAACATTTCTTTCACACCAAAAATCTTATCCCCTTCACGAAATGGTCAAGCATCCAGACCTTATAGACCTTAACGACAATGCTCACATACGGTGTTGCTGGCTCGTTCGGATTACTGACAGATTTAATCATTAACATTCGGATTATCAACTTTTTTGTATAACACATGTGCCTGTCATTTGACATTCGTGAACTATGTATTTGTATGTCAGTATCTACTCATACTGTTGACGTTCGCGAATCGCAGCTCTGTTCCCAATAATGCAAAGCTTGGAAAACTCAGCCACCTTGGTGAATGCAGTAAAGAGTATAGTATATTATTTCACCAATAGCTGGCAACCTCATCCCATAGAACAGTTTGCTAAAGAAACCACTCCAGCAAGATCACAGGAAACTTAGGTGTAGGCTTCCTGAGAGAAAAGTGGAGTGATGATGATGATGCCACTAAAAGCTGGTATAATTATATAAAGTTATAAATTCAGACATCCGGCAAACTCTTTTCCGTGGTAAAATGAACACCGGAAATAAAAGGTCACGCATACTGTTCAAGAGGACATTTCCGTTACTAAAAGGTAACCCGTCAAGATTCAATGAAAGAATAGGTCAACTGTGTCGCAGCTTTGCCGGCTTGGCCCCCTTGATGAAGGTTTGTCACACACTATATTACTGGCTCGTGATGCATTATGGACAGTGGCAGATTTCTTTGATCCTTGACGTGGATATTGAGGATGATGGATTACTACGTGACACACATGTAATTATTCAATGTAGCTAGACTGGCTGACTGACTGACCCCAAGTCGAGCGCTGTTTCAGAACGTTTATTAATATATTTACAAGGATCAAGAATGGAATGAAAGTCAACGTAAATCTGGTGGGTATATCTCTTCCTGCGAATATATTAATCTCATACATTATGTGTTCTCGTTGGTCATGCAAGTTTAGCTTATCTTCTATTGCTACCTTGGGAGCCGCGGTAGCATAGTGGTTAGTGTACTGGCTTCCTAGCTCAGTGGTCTTTGGTTCGATCCCAAGATGAGGTGGGATTCTTTTTTAGGCCGCAAACGGCTCCTGGGTCGACCCAGCCCCAGATGGGTACCAGGGTAACTCTGGGAAGGTTAAAGCGGACGGCGTGATGCTGATCACATCACCCCTAGTGTGCCGACGGTCGAGAAAATATGGGCCTAACACCAAATTCAATAGGTCGTGTAACGGGATCCTTTTGTTTTTTACACTGTAGACTGGCTCGGATACTTATTTATTTTTTTGTTTTTTATATGTTAGCTTTTGTTTTTGTAATATAGTGTTTTATTAGCTTTTGTACTTCTGATGCGGTCTTAGTGCCTGAGATTTTCTACACTCATTTCTACCTTGGGATTACTACAGTATGTCTTAATGTTTTGCCTCTGCTGATCATATTTTTTGCAGTCCACCAGAAAGTGTCTAATTGTGTTTGGTTCTTGACACTCTTCGCATGTGGGTTCCTCTATCATGAAATATCCAGTTCCAAGCTTGAGCCTTAACAATTTTTTATTAATTGGTATTTTTAGTTCATCTTGTATATGACATTTTTTGCTTCGTTTTTTTTTTCTCAGGATTTTGTGTGCGTGACTTGCTTTTTTGCTTTGGTCCCATGCTATTATCCACTCTTTAGTTATTGCTTGGGCAATTAAGCTCTTGATTTCAAATTTCCCTAAGCCTACTTCAATTTTGTTTTAACTAATTTTTCCCCCTTTGGCTTCTTTGTCTGCAAGCACCTACCCTTATTTGTAGACCTACCCAATTGTGCCACGTGATGTATAGTGGCGCCTCCTTATGCAAATCCCCGACTACTCATTTATTACTATTCACTAGTAAACTCGGTTACTTCTCTTTGACCATTAATTAGCTGCACTCTCAGGCATCGCGTAAAAGAAGACTGACATGAGGTTGTGCATTGGGCTGGTAACCTCATCATGTAAATTAATTGCTACAAATGCTAGAGCATGTGAACTTGGCGCCGACTTCCTGAAAGGGGACATGAGACAGCGATGGCACCATACTCCGTTAGGAGCGCAAGGGATATCTTCTTCTTCCTCCTCGTTCGTCCTGAAAAGGACGTTGGTTGCGTTGTGTCGCCGTTTACACCGAAGCTGCGATATTTGCGCCTTTCGGCCCGACACATCCGACTTCCGCATGGCATTTTTTGGGACCGGGTTTGCCCAGTGGCGTATTCTCTATGTGTGCTGTGCGTGCTGCGCACACCTATGCCCGAAGAAAAATAAAAATTTAATGTATTATTCTATAAAATATTTCTCTTATAATGTTCTGCTTTCGGACCGCACGCATCAGGATAACGGATTTTCCCGCATAGAATCTACGAGTATATCTAGTTTCAGTTTCCCAGACGCGTTTTATAGTGCAGTGTTTTTGGTTGGTAGCAATCGCCCGAAGTTTCTCGGGTAATTCCGTCACTATGCGTGCTTCACCTTTCGGATTTACGTTTGAAGACTGGTTTGTGTGGATCGGGGTCATGGCCAGATACGTCAATACAATACGAACATGCGTGCGGTGGTCTTGCAGCTCTCGAGTTGTAAATGTCCGTCCAGTGTTTTTTGTGATTAATTTATGTTAGTTGCCGGGAATGCAGATTATTAGTGACAGTGAGTTTCAAGTTGTATTTCCGAGATAATTGACATTGTCGTGAAACGAGTGTAAGCCACTACTTGGTTAATCACTATGTCGAAATACAGATTTGCTTCAACCAATCAACGATCACCGTTCACCAGTCTCTGAGACAGAATAAATTATACTGTTCACGCAGTTCACGCAAGATGGCGGCGAAAAACTGAATAAAATTAGGCTGTATGAGCAAAAGACGAAACCGGAGGAAACCAATCAACTTGCTCCGCCAGGAACCAACCGAAAGCTTTCCTTAAGTATTTACCTGCCTATATAATCGGGCGGATTTTATGCTAACCACGCAACCCCGATCTTGACGCCAGAGATACTGACTGAAGAGGAAGAAGCTGTCACCTTGATTTGTTGCTTACCTGAGGGCATCGACCTGCAACCTACTTCACTAGTCGAGTCAAACTGGCCTTTTTTTTAAATCTTGGAGGGTAAATATAAATTTACGATAACCTTTAGGAAAAGAGGCTTACAGCAGACCTGTATATATTTAATATATTTTGGTTCACTGATTGTATCTGGGGAAATTTAGTATAATGATTGTATTTCCTATTATGATTGAATAGACGAAGACTAATAGGACTCATACTTCAATCTATTGTCAGTCTATAACTTCAGTCTATTGTCTCTGATAACTCCAAACTGCAATATAACCAAAACAGTCCTTGTTAGGACTCAATCTATTGTCAGTCTATAACTTCAGTCTATTGTCTCTGATAACTCCAAACTGCAATATAACCAAAACAGTCCTTGTTAGGACTCAATCTATTGTCAGTCTATAACTTCAGTCTATTGTCTCTGATAACTCCAAACTGCAATATAACCAAAACAGTCCTTGTTAGGACTCAATCTATTGTCTCATCTAACTCCAATCTATTGTCTCCTATAACTCCCACCTGATATATATAACCAAACAGTCCTCGTCGCATATATTCCTATCATAAGAACATAACGTTATTGTTAGGATATATGTTACCAGCTTGTATAGCACTCGTCAGAGGGGGCCTGGGATTATAGGGGGAAGGACATTGTTGTATCACACCTAGGTGTACATATTATTGGATTTATTCATGTATTGATTTATATTATGGGATGTATTAATGTATTAAATGTATTCATGTATTGAATCTATATTATTGAATGTATCCATGCATTAGTTTATCAGAAAGAATGTTTTGCAAGTAGACACCTGTCTTGTCTCGCTATTGCTAAATCATACTGAGCCATGTTGTCATTCATCCCACATGCAGACACTGAGACACGCTCATATCATATACAATAGAAATAGGTGGGCTTGAGGACAGAAATTAGCCCCTATTTTTACTTGTTACAGGTTTCATTTGTGTCCTAAAAACCTGAGGTCGTATGTTCGAGTCAATCCCGCTGCCTGGAACTTCGCAGGAGCATAGAGATTGTACAGAAGCTACATCTTTAGTCCCCTTCAGTCTTGGGTGGGCTAAAGTAACGAGCCTCAGCAGGAGTTGTGTGACCCAAACTAAGGAGAACAGAACGTTTTAAGAGATGAGTACCCCGTCGTACCATTTCTGTCGGCATTGTGAGCATAGAAACTGTCAGTGATGAGAAAGTGAAATTAGCATAGCAAGAGACAAAAATAACCACATAGCTGATAAGTGTTATATCCTTAATTAACAGCACAGCTGATATAATTTTTGTTTCTGTAATTGGAAAACTTGTTGTAATATTTATTTACATATATATATATATATATATATATATATATATATATATATATATATATATATATATATATATATATATATATATATATATATATATATATATATATATATATATATATATATATATATATATATATATATATTTGTAAATCATATGTAAACTTACAAATTCATTACATTTCATTTTTCAACATTCACCCTTCAGCACAAGAGTAGATAATGTATATACTAAATAAATAAGAAGGAAATTGTATTTGAAGCCTTGTCAATTTTATCATTGTTAAGCAAAATCTGTTTCCTTGTTTTTTTAATATCACAGTTAGTTACACAGCGGAGGTGGCGCTTTATGTCGGTCTCCTCTCTACTATTGTTTCGAGATCAGAACATTCACAGCCGTAACTAATTTGTGATACCAGTAGTCCTCTCAGACACTGGGACTTCACCATTTTCTGCAGAAATTCTATTTCTGTAATTGTCAGTACTATACTGATCCAAGAGCCACACAAAACCTCTCGCCACAGACATATACCCCTAATAACTATCGTTGCGTAATTGAATATAGTTGGTTTTTAAATTAAGAGGGGAAGAAGTTAAATAGTAGGCGTACATATTCATTTTAAGTAGCAGCACGCCTAGCTCGCATTACCAGGATACGCCACTGGGTTTGCCTTCCCTGTTCAATTCCTACTCTCTCGGCCAGACTGCAGTGATGCAGCCTGTTTCCAGGACCACCACTTGGAGGTGGAGTAGGGTCTTGGTCAGCTCTGGTTCACTGATCCTGAAGCAAGCAGTCAAGCTATGAGTCGCTGACTGCATTCATCTCTTTTGCTGCGTCTTCGGTCCCACAAGGGATATATTGGCGATGTCAAACGTTTCTGAACCGCCTTAAACCAGAAGAAAGGGTAAAAGAGCTCTCCCAAAAAATATATTGCTTGTTGAAAAGCACCATTTCTTTTTAACTTACTAAGAAAAAATAAAATGCGCAGACCCAAACACATAATAATAACAACAATAATAGTAATAACTTTATAAGTCAAGAGACACAACAATGTTCATCAAATAACCTTGAACTAAAACGTTGACAACAAACACGAGGGCCACAAGAATATAAATGTCAATTTAAAAAAAAAAAAAGCAAATGAATAAATATAAATGATGCGTCTGTTTATTGTTAGATAATGTTTATTAATTCCACAATACATTGACATAGTGAGATTCACATTAAACAAATATTGCGAAAGAGGTGTGGCGGGTGGGGTCGGGTTGTTGATTCAAAAGTCATAATATTTAAAATATCATAATTATATATTCCTGACACCAGTAAGATGACTTAAAACACAGTCATTTACATTTAATCATGGAAATCAAAGTCACATAACTATATAGTGGCTTACTGTATCGGCGTACACTTAAATGGAAGATTATTGCTCAGAAGATAATAAACACGATCAACTCTGTAAACATAAAAAAGGTTTTTTCCCGATGGACCGTAAAGAAAAACTTTACAAAATTATTCTTCGTGTTCTTTTTTCTTCCTAAGATCATGACCTGAGCGAGTGGTCAATGTGGACATTTATACTATGCGATTTTTTAAAACTGAATTTTTATAATAAGTTATTATTATTATTATTATTATTATTACTGTTACTATTATTATTAGAATATACGGTTAGAGAATCGTGATTACAAGACGACCAATATGAGGATGTACACGGTGAATTGTAACCTCATCATGTACAACAAATTACCACAGCAGCTACTACTGTTATAGCATATGACTGTTTGGTGCAGAAGGGAACCAGCTAAAATTGTGGCAGGAACATTATAATCGTAAAGATTATTATTTCCATCTCAAAATTCACACATCACCATTCCAACGGGGAGGGGGGGGGCCGCTATTGTCCACGTGATATGCTTGTAGGTAAGGTTCATTCAGCCTTAGGGCAGTATTCTCATTAGAAGCTTTCAGATAATACCGCGGTTTTCAATTGCATACATTTTCATTATGTTCGGCCTTGTTGTGCTCTTTCGGCGTTTTTCGTCATGACGCGCTCAGCAGCTAAGTCCGAGAATAGCTACGAATACCATTTTATTGTTGGTGAATCAGTCTGTTTACAACACTGCAGCAGTTGTGCGCTCAGTGTTTCTTTGTATGCTGGCAATTTTCCGAACTTTCAAACTTTTTAAATTGATTAAATTATATAAAATATGTGTTTTAATTAATTACATGTGCATCTAAGTGTAGTAGCCTTAAAAAGAGGAGTGAGTCTTAAGCCTCTTACTTTAAATGATGTATATTCATTTTACTTTTTTTTAAATGCCTAGCCCTATTGCGCACTTAATATAGTATAGTGTAAATATGTTATTAGGATTGTATATGCTTTTGCAAGCTAAGAAATGCAATGTTCCACTTTTAGGCGATTTACACTTTTCGGCGGGGCTCTCGAACTTAACGCGCCACATGAGCGAGGCCCTAATGTGCTCTTTATTTCTTTCGGAACTCATACAGTATCCCGTAAGTGTCCAGTGGGTCTTCGAGGAGATAACGAGAAAGAAGGAATGACTGCTTCGTCCTGCATATCCTACGAGAGGATTAGTGAGACAGTGAGAAGAAGACGTTGGCGATGGATGGGTCACACACTGAGGAAACCTGTGCATAGCATTACAAAGTAGTCCTTGTTCTGGGACCCCTATGGCAAGAGAGGCAGAGGGAGATCAAGAAACACATCGAGAAGGGAACTGGAGACAGGAGTGAAAATTATGAGGAAGGCGTGGAAATATTTTGAATTGATGGCACGTGACACGAGGTCTTGGTATGTGTTTCATGAAAGCCTATGCTCCTTGGGGAGCTAAAAGGTACTGATTGATTGAATTTGAGGTACTACACGTTTATTATGTAAAATAAATTGCCGTGGGAGCAACCATTGCAAGAGAACTTGATGTACTATGGGCTAGCCTACATGCATGAAAGTCACTTGCAATGGTGACGCCTTGCTCCACACGGAACAAAATAAAGATATAAGTAAACAATAGTATGATGTCGAGCCTACCTAACAATAGCTAAATGACATTCATATCATATCAGCGTCAAGTGTCGCAAGGAAGGTCCGCTACAATGGATCTCCAACGTCTGCTGTCTCTTGGCTTGATACTACATTCTGAAAGATTTTTTCATGTCCAACTCTATTTGTTTACCTTAACACTTAATATAGGTAAAGGTAAAGGATCCCGTTACACGCCTATTAAGGCATATTGGGAATACGGTGTCAGGCCCGTATTTTCTTGACCATCGGCACACTAGGGGTGATGTGGTCAGCATCACGCCGGCCGCCTTGATCTTCCCAGAGTTGTTCTGGTACCCAATTCATGAGGCTGGGTCGACCAAAGAGCCGTTTGCGGTCTAAATAAATCCCACCTCAACTAGGGATCGAACCATGGACCACCGAGTTAGGAAGCCAGTGCACTAACCACAGCGCTACCGCGGCTCCTAATACTTAATATAGCGTGGTCTTAATCTTACATGTTTGTTTTCAACCTCTTCTTCTATTATGGTTTTCACCAAGATGCTACGTCTTTATACGTGAGCAAAATATGTTGTATCTTTCACTTTCATCTCATTCATTAAATTATCATTCCCTTCCTGGCTTTTCGTAGGACTTTTATTTGTTTTCCACCTAATGTGCGTAATAGCCTATCACTTTCCATTCCTCTACATATCCACATTTTATGGCCTCAATTCTTTCATCTAACTGTTTGTTCATTATGATTATTTATTTACCATAGAGTTCTTCTTCTTCTTCGTACACTCTCAGACGTCCACTTAAATGTTTTCAAAGAAAGCAGTAGTCAGTTTGAGGCTATTTGAATCCCCGTAAAGCTTTTTCACGAAAGGAACTGGCGTCGGCCATATGCGCTTTCTCTGTACCGCATATAAGGGGCAACTTTGAAGCAGATGTTCAACAGTCATTTTATATAGAGTTATGAACTTTTTACATAACACGTGATGGTTCTTATTTTAAATTTTATTAAATATTCTTGTAGTAGACTTCCCCTTCAGTCATAACTAACTATGGGGATGATGTAGAGTGATAGCCCTTAGCTGGGTTATTTATTCTACGTTGTTTTCCCTTTAGCGTATTCTTTTCTCTTCTTGAATAAATAAGTAAATATAATTTAAAACAAAAATAATAATAGGGGGACTGCAGAAGTGATTGCGTCATTAATTAGGATGCATGGTTCCTAGGTGCATATCTGGTGTTACGTTGGGAAAGTCGCGCTAATGACCTCTGTCCATGAAGCACTATTTTTGTGGTGCCTAGTTGGCACAGAGGATAGTGCGATTCGCTTCCGTAGCTAATCGGTGTTAGCGTTTGGAATGTCCTGGGTTCGAGTCTCCAGTAAGCCTGTCACTTCTGCTGCTTTTCAATCGTCTAGTTTTCTAGAGTAGCAGGGGAAACATCAGAATGGTTTGAGGTGAAAAGGGGAGTAAGACAGGGTTGCATCCTCTCTCCATACTTGTTTAACATCTATGTAGAAAATATAATGAGAAATGTTAGGAGTGACCAAGAATGTGAAAACTGCGATCTGTTCACAATTGGTGGAAATGCGATTGCAGAACTCAGGTACGCAAATGACACAGTTATTCTTTAAAACAGTGCCAAGGGACTAAAACAGTTAATCCTGTCTGTCAAAAGTCACAGTGAGGATCAGAACCTTTTTCTGAACACACAAAAAAAAAAACAAAGATAATGTCCATTGGCAAAACAAAATGCCAACCAAAAATTACCATCAATGATGAGGAAATTTAAAATGTCACAAATTTTGAATATCTTGGTTCCATAATTAACAACAATGGAGACTGCTCAAAAGTGGTCAGAAGGAGACTGGCCATAGCAATGCAGAGTTTAAATAAAATGAAGAACCTATGGCATAACACCAGCAAATTAATAAAAGTAAAACTTCTGAGAACGTGCACCTTTCCGGTGGCAACGTATGGATGTGAATCATGGACCATTACACAAACATTAAAGAAAAAAATCGAATCTTTCGAAGCAAAGTGTTACAGAAAAATTCGCAGAATATCTTGGACCAAGAAGACGAAAAATATAGACATCCTTCACGACCTGAACATCGAAGAAAACTGGCTCATAAACAATTTCATGTCCCGGAAACTGAAATGCTTTGGCCACATTAAACGTCATAGTGGTTTAGAAAGAGCAGTGATGTAGGGTATGGTACCTGGAAGGCGAGGCAGGGGCCGGCCAAGACGACGGTGGACACAGGACATTGAAGACACCTTGAATACGACAATGGAGGAGAAAGGAAGGTTGGCTAGAGATCGAAGAGTCTTTCAGGCTGCCTGTGATGAGAGCGACGTTCTGCAAAGGACATGCTACATGATGAGTTTTCTATTTTTTAATTTCTCACGAGTGTATGAAACACACCTATATGTGTGTATTATTTATTTAGTATTTTCTCTTCTGCTGGTTGCAAGAGCTTCATTTTGCCCGATCTGAGGTGGGGCCGTGGAGAGAATCTCAAATTGTATTATTTAAATATTACTACAAAACCTTTCATTGCGTATTTTAGTAACAGAAATACAATAATCGCTGCAAATCACATGAATATATTACAACCTTTTTATCACATCAAGACACATAAACATATGAATTAACATAATACCGTGACACTGCACATGATACAATAAAAACCCTAAACCACATCATTACATATAAATATAGTAATAAACATTTACAATGTTGTAATATATGGATGCGTAATATTAAACCTTGATGTGTAATGTGATACCTAGATGTGTAATGTGATTCCTGGATGTGTAATGTGACACATGAATACATAATGTTAATCGTGGATAGAAAAAAAGTGACACCCATGAATAACGTCAGAAGTGTGAGTAATGTGAGAACACATAAACGTATAATGTGACACATATGTAAAATATGAATGTTACGAGATGATATGGTGCAGAAACTAGCCGCTACATTTTATTGACGATCTGAGCATGATAGAGCATCTCGAGTAAACGACTGGCGCGTTGGCGAGAGTATAACGTATACTTGGTGGTAAGGGATTTAATGATTGCATACTGTGGAAAGTGGTCCACAGATTAATGAGTGTACTCTTCTAAAAGCATATTCCTTCATTCTCGACCTTTCAACTCCCCCAAGGAGTATAGACCTTCAACAAACTTATGCCAAGTCTTTCTATCACGTGCCATCAGCTCAAGGTCTTTCCGCATCTTCTTCCAAGTCTTCTTCAACCCTTTCATGTCAGTCTTCAGTTCTCTTCTCTATGTGTTCTTTGGCTTTTCCCTACCTCTCGTAATATACGGGATTCCACTCCGACCCCAGATAGATTAGACTGTGATAGTAGCTTGTCCTGTGGGTTTCCCATGGGTCCAGAATTAGCAAGGAAAGAATAGCTCCGTCAGGAATGTCATGTTGGTCGACTAGCACCAAGCTGTGCTTGAAGTTGACAACCGCATCGTGTAAAAACATTTGTTACAGAAACAATCACGGCAAGAACATGTGATTGTTTGATGCAGGTGTCTGCAAGCCAACTGGCAGCTGCTGCAGCTCCTTTCACACGGAGCCAAAAGGACAACCCTCAGAAGAGACCCCGATGCCATCACAAGAACAGCTATGATATGGACCCCTGAAGGAAAACGAAAGAGAGGCCGACCAAAAACAACTTGGCGGAGGACTGTGGTGGCTGAGATGCAAAGAAAGAACCAGAGTGGGGGCATTGTACGAAGGATGGCTGCCAACCGAGCAAAGTGGAATCAATTTGTTGTTGCCCTACAAGACGCCACCAGGCGTAATGACCACTGACTGCTTTGACGGTCGGCGGCTAAGGATCAAAGAAGAAAGAAGAAAAGGACAACAATGATCCAACAGTCAGTTGAATTTGTATATTTGAATTTGACTCAATCAAATATTACCCCAAATTTGACATACGTGCTGAAGACGGTCAAGAATAAGACAGTCTAAAAGTTGCTGGGTTACTGACAAGTTTGTACTACAGCAAATTACTCTGGTGATCCCTTGGTATTCTATAGCGCGCTATCTTGTTTGTTATTTCAGTTACGGTAGAAACAACCATAAGGGTAGACACTTTAATTATCGTAGTATTGATATATCTATTTTTGTTATTTTATGAGAAAACGACACAGTTATTATGTTTATCGCAATTACGATGTTGTGGGAATTAATTGCGTGTGTGTGTTTTTTATTCATTTTTTTGTTTTTTGTTATTTTTTCACTACTGTTACAATCAGCCAAATGAAACGTAATAAATTAACACAATGTTTGATTTCCGGACCGATAATATGCGAAGCGATAAGTAAATGTTCATGATTACCGCAATCACAGGCGCCATTTACTGTGTAAACCAGTTATCAACTAGATTAGATCAAAAACATTGCATTGAGACTTCGTGACAGAAAACCGCCATACCGCTTATACGAGTTTTCATCATCATCAGTTGCCATCTCCACAACGAAGGTTGGCTTTAATGGATCTCCAACGTCTTCTGTCTCTTGTCTTGGTGGTACACTCTGATAGACTCTTTCCCGTCCATCTCTTGATGTTATCTTCCCACTTATAGCGCTGTCTTCCCCTTGCACGTTTACCTTCAACTCTCCCTTCTGTTATGGTCTTCTGCAAGGTGTTATGCCTTTTTATGTGGCCAAAGTATTTTAGCTGCCGAACTTTGACCTCTCTCATTAGTTCTCTTTTCATACCTAGATTTTCTAGGACCTCCTTATTTGTTTTCATCTCTTTCCATGAGATACGCCCCATTCTTCTATATATCCACATTTCAAGAGCCTCAATTCTTTCTTCCAAATGCTTATTCATCGTCCATGTTTCTGCACCATACAGAAATGCAGAATATATATAACACTTTATGATTCTCAGTTTTAATTTATGAGATAACTGTTTGGATGTCAGTATATGTTTCATGTTGTTGAATGTAGCTTTGGCCATTCCTATTCTCTTCTTGATTTCTGTTTCACATCTGCCATCTTCTGTTATTATATGACCAAGATATACGTAGCTCTTGACTTGTTCCAGGATTTTCCCATTTACGCTTATCTTTAATGTGGGTTTATCGTCTGTTTTGCTAATTATCATAGTTTTAGTTTTCTCAATATTAATGTCGAGTCCATATTCATGACTTATACTGTTCACTTGCTTCACTAGTTCTTGTAACTCCTGTTCGCTTTCAGCTAACAACACGGTATCATCTGCATATCTAAGGTTGTTTATTGATCTTCCACTGATGTTCAGTCCTGGTATTTCCTGTATCTGTTTGAAAATTTTTTCGGTGTATAAATTAAATAGGCAGGGGGACAGCACACAACCTTGTCTGACACCTCTTTTTATGTCTATGTATGGTGAATAATTCCTTCCCGATCTTACTGTGGCAGTTTGCTCCCAATAAAGGTTACTGAGTATTCTTATATCTTTTCCATCAATACCTATGTCTTTGAGGCATTCAATTATTTTCTCATGATGGATTCTGTCAAAAGCCTTCTTATAGTCAATGAAGCACATATACATACTTTTTTGGACCTCTGTATATTTTTCTGCTAATCTTCTTAGGCAAAATATTGCCTCTCTTGTTCCACTGTTCCGTCTAAAACCAAACTGTTCTTCTTGGATTTCGCTGTCTACTTTACTTTTTATTCTTTCCTGTATGATTTTGAGCAGTATCTTAATTGCATGACTCATCAGGCTGATTGTTCTGAAGTCTGAACATTCTGTTGCATTTGGTTTTTTGGGCAATGTTATAAAAACTGATGTCTTCATGTCGTGTGGTAAATATCCTGTATTGTATATATCATTGCATATTTCTGTGATTGTATCTATACCAAAGCTCTCCAGAGCTTCTATCATTTCAATGTTTATGTTATCCATGCCTGCTGATCTTCCTTTTTGTATCATATGAATGGCATTCTCTACTTCTGATCTGAGAATGTTTGGGCCTTCATTAGAATCTGGTGATGGTTTTTTACCTCTGTTGTCCTCGAATAGTTCTTTTACGTATTCTGCCCATCTGTTTGATATGTCTTTCTCATCAAGTAATATTACACCATTTTTGTTCTTGATACAGCTTCCTCCTTGTGCAAACCGCGACCGATTTGATAATTTCTTTATTTCTTCATGCATATCTCTTGTCATGTGCTTCGCTTCCAAGTCTTCTATTTCCTTACATTTTGTTTCTATCCACCGTTCTTTTGCTTCTCTACACATAGTACGTATGTCATTGTCTATTGTTTTATATTCTGGAGTATTTTTTGCTTTCTTTCTTTCTGCCATTTTATTCAAGATGTCATCTGTCATCCAAATTTGATTTTTCTTAGACTCCTTTTTAGGTAAATTTGCATTTGCTGATTGTATGCTTGTTTTTAAGCATTCCCATTTTGCGGTTGCTTTTTCTTCTGGGTTTTCTCTTCTATACTGCTCCATGCTTTCTGTCAATAACTGTTGGTATTTATTTTTGACTTCGATTAAATATTTCTGTTTTATATCTGGTTGTTTCAGCGCTGATATTTCTATCTGGGGTTCCTCCTGTCTTCTGTTTCCTGCTCTTTTCAGCTTTATATTTACTTTGATGACAACTGGATTGTGATCTGAATTTATGTCGGCGCCAGGATGTGTCTTTGCACTTGTGACACTGTTCTTAAATCTATGTTTTATCATGATATAGTCGATTTGATTACGTGTTACATCTCCTGGGCTTTTCCATGTGTATAATTTCCTTGGGTGATGTTCAAAAAAGGTGTTACATATGACCAGCTGGTTTTCTTCACAGAACTGGATAAGTCTGTCTCCTCTATCATTTCTTGTCCCTAATCCATACTGTCCTAATATTTTCTTGTATTTTCCTTTTCCTACTTTTGCATTCATATCACCCATTACTATCAACACATCTGTTGATTTGACTGGTTTAAGTGTGTGTTGTAGCTCTTCATAGTATTCTTCTATTTCTTCCTCGCTGTAATCTTTAGTTGGTGCATAAGTTTGTAAGATTGATATGTCGAATGGCTTTGCTCTCATCTTTAGTAACATCATTCTGTCATTGTGTGTCCAGTATCCACATACGTATTTTTCTAACTCCTTCTTTATCAACATTCCTACCCCTCTTTCGTGTTTTTCTCCTCCTGGGTGTATAAGCGTGTACTGGTCTCTTGTTATGTAGCCTGTATCCAAAAGTCTTGCCTCTGCAACTCCCAGTATATCGAGTTTCATGTCGGTTGCCTCTAATATAAGATTGTCCAGCTTTCCTTCTCCGTTTAAAGTTCTAACATTCCATGTTCCTATTTTTAGGCTTCTCCTACTAGTTTTTAGGTGGTCTTTCTCAGAATGCTCCCTTTCAACAGAATTTAAGGAACACTCGTCATTATGTACTTCCTTACTCATTAGAGGAGTTGCCTCTTCCCTGTTTATGTCGGCGCCAGGATGTGTCTTTGCACTTGTGACACTGTTTTAGGGAATTGTTAATAAACTTAGAGCAAGCTGAAAATAAAAAAGGGAAAAAATTTTTTTAGGGATCCTTGTTTTAATTTTTTTATTTTGATAGAAAATGCACTTAAAAACCGAAAATAGATGTTCCATATAGTCTATTACATTGAATAACATTGGGTAGTCAGAGATTTTTAATCAGTAATACATTATATTTTTCGAAAAAAAAAAAAAAAAGCATAAATTTGTGAACGATATCCGAATTACTGATTAATGATATGTGGCCATTTACGTTTATTCCAGGTAATATAATGTATGGAACTTTTCTTTTCTTGTTTTAGTGCATTTGTAACAATAAAAGTGGTCCCTAAAACTAGTTTTTTTTTCTGTACTTGGTGTATTATTTTAAATCATAACTGAAATATAAAAACATAGAATAACTGAAAATTTGTTGTTCGGAACGGTCCTTACTTCTGTCCAGATATTTCTTTGATAAGTGTAAACATCAAATGAAGGGCTCTCATGACAGTTGTTTCTTACTAGAGCTCACTGACTTAGTAATTTGAAGAAACAAATTACTTTAATCGACACATCACCATTCACAGTCTTGCGACCGTACCTTCAAATACAAATCGGAATTTACATTTGCAGTTCACTTTCATTTACCCTAAAACACTATTTTAAATCTTCGATTACGGAAACAACGGCAAATGGGTTGATTTGCCGTTGCCCTAAAGACGCCACTAGGCGTGATGGGAAACAATGGCAAAGAAAACCTATCTGCTGTTGCCCTAAGACGCCACTAGGCATAATGGCCACTGACTGCTTTGACGGTTGGTGGCTAAGGACGGAAGAAGAAGAAGAAGAAGACTATTTTAAATCACAAACACAATATATATATATATATATATATATATATATATATATATATATATATATATATATATATATATATATATATTCGTGAGGGTGTATGTGTATGTGTATACTGTTTTGTTAAACATCGCCATTTGCAACAATAACAAAAACTTAGCATTCCTTCTGAGACCTGGATAGAACTTAAGATCTACCTGGACAGAATACGTTAAGGACTCCAAAAGTTGACGAAGAAACAACATATACTGGGAAGTTACAGGCTTAAATATCAAGTTTATTGCAATGTTTTTAAATATGACCTTTAAGTTTTACATTTTTGTTCTTTAACATATTTTAAAATCTGAAGGTCGACTAATTCCGCCTCGCTTTGAGGCTTGACATCAAATGTGTCTCCTTCAACATACTTATTATATATGCATTATATATTTTTTTTCTGTTAATAAAAAAAAGTTCTCTTCAGAACTATGATGCATTTATGGCTATGGTTAACTGACGGCAAGAAGACTTTTGCCAATGACAGTGTTGCCAGTCTGAGAGTTTTATGGACTGATGAATGAGTAGAAGGAAAATATAATAAGATTTGTAAATGGAGAGTTTAACTCAAGAAGGCTGAATGTCTGTTCAAGCGTTGGAAATGAACACCAGAAAATGTAGTGGAATTTATTTACAAACACACCATCAACATTGCTATCGACAGAATTACAGATATGGATTAATGTTCAAAACAAAAAACACGACACAGTGTTTGTTATATACAAATATTGCACTAGTATTGAACTCTAATTATTTTAAAATCCTTTTTGCTTCCTAGGCTGGATCAAAGATAAAATGGATCGCTTGCCAAAGATCATAGCTAACTGTGCTTTCAATAATTGATTGCACAGAATAATATTCCCACACGACAACACTGAAATGTGAACAAATATACAACAATATGAAGCTAATTTAATTGTTAGAATCATTTCTCTTTGTTAAGATCTTTACCCGATGTTGATCGTTTCAGTGAGGAACATTTTCGCTGTGTCAGGGCCCAGTGATAGAAGAAGCTAATGAGCATACACATTCCCCGAAACGACATCAGGAGTAGGACATTTCTCGTTACAGGTTCCTGTGACATCAGAAAATGACCAGACGTAGCTGAAATAAAACATAAATGTAAAGATAACTTAAATTACATTAAGGTAATGGTGTATTTATTAAACTGATGCGTTATGAAGGTGTGGTGTTGATTAATTTGTATTATGTAATTAGTTAATTAATTTATGAATAATTCCAATAATTTAAATGTTTAAAGAATGACATGTAAAAGTTGTATAATGCAAAATCAGTAATGGAGATATCTTCACCCAAAATATTTTAAATGTGTATCTAACATGACAAGGTCGTTAGCCAAAATTAAAAATTGTATTATTTATTGTTTTAAATTCCTTCTTGTCACGAAGAAAGTGCGTGGCAGATAAGAACGACACTTGAATTGATTTTTCACTGTATCATGATATACAAAGCATAGACCGTTTTTCACTGCGTTAGGCTAAAATGTCGAGTGTTTATCGCTATTTTAAGATAAAGCATGGCCGTTTTTCACTGATTTCAGAAAGCGTCGACTGTATCACTGTATCAAGACAAAGGATTGGTCGTTTTTTTACTGACTGAAAAAAGCATCGATATTTTTTGTTACTTCTTCTTCGTCGTTTGCTCTCAAATAACAACATCTATGTCCCTTATAAAGCTGGCAGTTCGTCTCAGGCTTCTGTCATCACCATGCAGTTTTTCTCTCAACCTGGGTTGAAGAAAGTCCATGCTGTCTCGTGGAGCTGACAGTTTTCGAGAACCTGGTCTGTTGTTTGTTTGTTCTCCCCACATGGCCACATATCTGTTTGTCCAATTTTTAATTTGTGTATACAGATGGTATCTGAAACTGTCATTGCCAGGTCTTGGTCTGAAAATAATCACTTGGTCTCTTCTTGGTAAAAGCATCGACCGTTTTTTATTTAATTAAGATAAAGCATGGACTGTTTTTTACTGATTTAAGATAAGGCATCGGCCATTTTTTACTGATTTAAGATAAGGCATCGACCATTTTTTACTGATTTAAGATACAGCATCGACCGTTTGTTTTCCTTACACATTTAAGATAAAATACCGACCGTTTGTCACTGTATCAAGATAAAGCGTCGAGGGTTTTTCACTGCATTAAGTAGGGATCAAAACTAAGTCACAGCTGAGGTAGTTTATTTTTAATCAGTATCGAACGAAGCTTAAATATTTAAAATTTTTCACTTGTTGCCATGCACCAAAGTAAGTAAGAAAAGACTGCGCGTGCGTCCGTGTCTGCAACCTATAGGTTGCTTCGCTACAGTGGACCGCTAATTTATATACTCCCATTGCGGACCAAAATTTCTGCACCAACACATTTTGTCTCTTTTTAAATAAGAAATCCGTACTTAAGAGGACCGTTTATAAGAAGTTTTACAGGATACAGAATATGTAATTCTAGTCTAGAACATATGCTCTGGTTCTATCGTGCAATGTTTTGTTTCTGTCATTGAATATATACCGTCATTATTACTCCTAACTATTGTTATTATTGGCTAATTATTCCATCACGTTAATTTAAAGAACAGGTAAAAGACTGCAAAACTATCGTAATTATCATGTGATATACTTAGTAATGTTGACTACCAGTGCCATCGACACCTCTCTTTTTTTAGTGCCCCAGTATTTCTAATCATCGCTATTATCCTCCCAGCCATCGCTGTCACGCTCATGCCAGACGCAATGTCCTTTTTTTAATTTTTGTATGTTTGTATATGTTTGTTGTTTTTGTGTGTGTTAGATATTCATGTTTGTTCATTCTTTCTTTGTTTTATTTTTTGCCCTTGCTGTCAGTATGTGCCTGAACACTTTTTTCTAAGAATATGACAATACATGTTTGAATGTCTTCCCTGGAGTTTTCTCAGCAGAGATTTTGTTACACTGTTCCCTCTAACACAAAACACAACGATGCAGTACAGTTATTGCATAATCTCTTCTGGGTGTTCTCTGGAGTCTTTTTTTCGTTCGTGATATTTATTTTATTATAACGTTTACCTCTTCTTATGATGTCCCGCCCTCGGTTTAAATTTGTCTTCCTTCTTCTTTGGCAAGTTTGTTGCCCCAGTACATGTTTCATGCACATTTTCTGCCAAAATTTTCCGTGCTGCGTTATTCGCGACGTTTATCTTGCAACGCCCATCTAGATCAGGTGATATAAATAAACATTGGACGTTGCTTTTCGTTTGATGCCCCCAGTGCACGCTCATCATTGTTAACGAGACAGTGAAAGATAAAAAAGCTCTGAGGGATAATAATGTATATGCTGGGTAGATAAGGAGGTTTTTTTTTAACATTCATACATGCCGATGAATTAAAAAAAAATTGCAGTGAAATTCAAGTTGAAGTAACCTTGATAAAGTTAATCTTATAGACTTATTTGGCAGACTGAATTAAGCTAGTAGGTATGGGGGGAAAACATTGAACGTGAACAATACAGTTGGAGTCGCCGCCTGATATATACGACTTGGTTCAGATCCATCGGCCCCCAAGGCGATCATTAACTGGCTACTTTCGTATATTTCATTCAAAAAAATAACATCTTACCTCAGAATATGCACTTTGTAATATATTTAAGCTGTGGTTCAAAGATGTGTACAAGAGAGACATGAGGCACTGGACATAAATCCAGCAACCTGGGAGGATGAAGCTGCCGATCGCATCAAGTGGTTGTGGTGAAGTGGGATGTTATAAATATTTATAGGGGACTTAGTGTACTGACTGAGATCAGCTGTGAAGGTATATATATCTAATAAGAGTAGTGTATTATATATAACCTTACTTGCTACCACATATCTATATATCTCAGTCAGAATTATTCTGGAATAGTGTGATGACTACGTTATGTGTCTAGGGTATGTGTATGATGAAGTGTAAGTCACAACAACAGACAGATAAACAATTTAATTTAATCCACTACTCTTGACAACACTGTGACACTCACATACATATAACACTCTATGAGAATATCTTAAAGAAGTCACTGATAAACTTTCAACTAACAATATGTATTCATTGCTGTCAATAATGTATATGTGTCCTGATTCAAATACAAAGGAACCAGGAATCACAATCAATTTTAATTACAAGTATATGTACAGACTTTATCAATATGAATATTGTAGTGACATATATTATTAAAAATATCCTATGTGTGTCAGTTGTGTAGTAGTAATATGAGGTAATACTGGTTTTGTTTTGTTCAAGCTCTGTTGGTATTTGTCATCATGACTTCAATAGTTTGTCTTTAGGGACTAGTATTGGAGATGTTCTCAGTTCCTGATATTAAGACAATTAAATTCCCCTCTGAATGTTATTTTTACAAAGTCATTTCAAGATGAGGGGACATAATGTTGAGCTCAGCTGGCCAAGTTAGCTTATCTGGCGTGATGGCGGCAGGAAAGGACTCCTCTGCTCGAATTCTCCTCTGGGCTCTGGAGACACCTCACTGATAGCTAAAAGGACCAAGGAGTATGCTGTCCGACACTGGATTCAGCAAAGCTCTGACCAGGTGCTGCTCAGTACCATCAAGACCACTGTCCCTGAAATCAAGAAGGATGTACCTTCTACTTCATAACTAACTTATACTCTCTTGTTACACTGATCACAACACAGCACAAACATTGAGTTCAGAGCGTTAGGCCAACTGTCAGCTTCATTTGAAATACTTTATTCCAGTATTACCCTTCTTAATGGTTACTACGCCTCTGCACTTCCAGCATTATTTCTTTCTAGTCAATCATCCAGGTGTCAGTGTACTGTTTGGCCATTCCATGCCGTTTTACTTTCTCTCCGACACCCTCTGTTCAGGCTGGAGCATTATAGGCTTTACCTCACGTTTGCCACTGAACTACACATATATATACAGGCATAAATCAACAATTCACATTCAATTTTCATTAAAAGATATTGAATGGTTCAAGCTTACCACAATTCATACGAATAAACACAGATACGTTGATTAGCAATGAATTCTGGCACAAACTGGCACAAATTCCCATCTGCTTATGTTCCAGGCTTTTATTTAGCAAAATATAAGCTGGCTTCAACGCACTGATGCTTTATCAAGCTTATTTAAACAAGTGGTTTCGAACTAACGCTCCCAAGTGTGTATATCAGCGAGTCTGACCAATGAGCCCCGTTTCGACAAGTGTTTGAAAAAATGTTACCTTTCCCCGTTTCCCCTAACAACGAAAGATAGTATTTATAGCCCGACCAATCGTGGTTAGGCTTTCATTTGTTGCGCTCCAATCAATTTGGAGTTTACATGGTAGGCTATTTCTGTAACGTAAGGTTTTTTTCAAACACGTTATAAAAAAATTTATGAGCAGAAATGATTCCATGCTGTCAGGCATCCCCACTATTTTATTTTGGGTATAATTTATTAATTCCTGGACTATTTGCGTAACGTTTTACATATTATTTGTCAGCAAGCCCTAAGGAACCCAAATATCCAAATTTAAAAGAGCTACGTGGCTGCGTTCAAAATATGCATTTTCTACCTCCTGTTTCGAAGATGTGCTGTCTGGGTACTGTTATGTTTTCAACCGTAAACCCATCTAATGTTATCTTTTCTAATAAGAGTTTTTTATGATTTATAAACCTAACTCTGGGAAAGGGTAGTGTATTTTATCACTGTCCGTCTGAAAAAAAATTAGTGCATGTAGACTTACACGCGTGATGGCAGCATTTGTGTATCGCGCGACGCGTGTTGCATGCGTTCCTGATTTTCAGCCCTCCCCTCTCTCTTTATCCTTTTGTCCATCTGTTCGTTCGTTTTGGTAACGCAGTGTAGAAAAAGACATGAATGGAATTTAAAATTTAGGTCAACTTGCATATTTCAAGGTTTTTCTTAGAAAGGCAGCACATTTTATTGTGTGTTTGGGAAACGCGTGTCTGTTGCAGAAGGCCTTTAATATCAACGTGAAACGTTACAATTTGCATACGCAGTAGAAAACAAGGGGATTTCGAGTACAGTCATTGTGACAGCACTGTTCTTTACCATTCTTCTTCCTTTATTTATTATATGTATTTATTAGGCTTTATATTTACTTGATAATTTATATATGTGGATTAGAATATTCCACGACACCTCCCCTCTTAAAACAGACATTATATGTCAGTCCTTTATTCTATATACACATAGAGAAATTTATTATTATTTCTGGGGTTTACGGTGATTCTCATCACACGGATGGCGGCTTAAAAAATCCGCTCCCAAATTGGTTTTTCCAGATATATACTCAATGCTAAAATTATATGGAGCCAGAAGCAAAGACCATCGGAGTAACCTAGAGTTCTCATGCTTAGCCTGTGCTAGAAACGATAAAGGTTTGTGGTCTGTTTGCAACTTAAATGCCTTCCCATATAGATAAATATTGAATTTCTTTATTGCCCATATTACTGCAAGACATTCTTTTTCGCTAGTTGAGTAGTTGATTTCAGCTTTATTCAACTTTCTGCTAGCATATGCCACTGGGCTTAATTCCCCATCCAATGCATCTGATTTCTGTAGTAGAGTTGCACCTAACCCAATATTACTTGCATCCGTCCTTACTATGAATTCTTGACTTAAGTCAGGTAATTTCAAAATGGGTTTACTTGTGAGCTTTTCCTTCAATTCTTGGTAAGTCATTTCACATTGTGGTGTCCATGTAATGCGATCTGGATGTCCTTTACGTGTCAATTCAGTTAACGGTGCACATATGGAATTAAAGTTTTTGATATACTTCTGGTAGAAACCACATAATGAGACAAAGGATCTCACGTCCTTCTTGGTTTGTGGTCTCGGGGCTTTCTGTAGTTTCTCTAAATTCTTTGGGTCAGGGGTCATGTTTCCCTGATAAACTGTGTGTCCCAAAAATTCCAATTCTTTACATCCAACGCAACATTTGGTTGGTCGGGCTGTTAAATTTGCCTCCCTAAGTCGATCAAACAGCATGTTCAGAGAGTCAATGTGTTCCTCAAATGTTTCTGTTGCTATAAGGATATCATCCATAAAATTTGTTATACAGGGATTATTCAGAGGATCCAATAATTTTCTCATCATTCTAGAGAAGACACTAGGCGCATTCTTCAATCCAAATGGCAATCTATTAAACTCATAGTGTCCTTCTGAGGTACTAAAAGCTAGGTATGGTCTAACCTCAGGCTTTACTGGAATCTGATAGTATCCTTTACTCAGATCCACTTTTGAGAAATATTTAGCTTTATTTAGTCTGGCAAACAGCTGATTTGTATCCGGCAATGGATCCACCTGTCCTTCTGTAATAGCATTCAGTCTCCTGTAATCTATACAGAGTCTATGTTCTCCAGAGGGCTTCCTTAAGAGTACAACACCGGAACTATACGAAGACTCACTGTGCGAAATAATTCCTTCCTTCAACAGATAGTCTATCTCTTCCTTCAAAGCTTTCTCCTTAGCAAACGGAATCGAATATGGTTTCATACAGACAGGTGTGGAGTCTATTAGTTTCATATCATATTCCAATAGGTTTGTATGCCCTGGTCGGTCTGTTAACACCTCTGCATGATTATTTAGAACCTGTTGCACTCTCTCTTTCTGAGTTTTCGTTAAATGTGTACTGATTTTCACCTGTGCTGCTGTCTCACAGGGGTGTAATGGATATTCAAATGATGAAAGTGGTTCCTTTTTCATCTCCATGGCGATGGACAAGGTCAACAAGTGTGTCTCTTCCTGATGTTCTCTTTCCAAATATTTCTTCAGGAGATTCACATGATAGATTTTTTCTTTCCCCTTCTTATCTATCTTATAATTTGTTCTAGACACCTTCTCTAGAACTGTATATGGACCCTGCCATCCAATTTGTAACTTATTCTGACTCCCGGGCAAAAGAAGCAGTACTTTCTCTCCCACAGCCAAATTTCTGTCTTTCGCCTTCCTGTTATAATAGGCAGCATGTTTCTTCCTGGCTTGTTTCAAATTTTCATTGGCAAGTTTCCAGCCAGTTTTTAACCGAGTGGTCAGCTCATTCACATATTGGTATGAAGATGTAATGTTTTCCTCTGCCTTTTCATCAGTCCACGTTCTTAACAAAGCTACATATGGACCTTTAATTGTGTGGACCTATTTGTCCATGCACCGGTATGGTCTCTTCCACTCGAAGCTTTATAGTGATGATTTTTCCTCCCAGAATTATCATTCACAAAACGACCGCTACCAATTTTTCTTTTGGGGCTTTCTCCCCACTTAAAATTCTTGATGAGAGATTTCCTCTCTACATCCTCTTCCTCCAGTTTGTTTAAGTCCGATTGAGGGATTGTCGGCTTATCCTGGGGTAAGACATCTTTTTGCACTCTCCGCATAGTGGCCATTGTAAAACAGTTAAGTGAAGCTTGTCCGTGAAAAGGGGCTTCCCATTCCATTTGGTCCACTTTATCAAATCTATTTTTCTTTTTATTATCAGGCCTAATTTTGCCCCGTGGCGTGTCCAGGTCCTGATCCATGTTCCCACTTGTGGGTGTTCCCTCATGTGCTATGCTACACCTTTCTACAAAATTCTCAATGTCCCATCTTGCTTTGGGCCAATAATAATTGTGAGCCACCTTTTGAATGATGGTACCTATCTTCTCATGGTCCCCATCTGGTTTCACATGTAGGCTCCTTATTAAGTCTGCCCTATATCTTTTTGGAAGAACCAGCTGTCCGTGACCTTTGGATCTAGCTCCAGTCTTCCTATACATCAACTTGTTTTTCATGTAAAAATCTCCCTTGCCTGGAGTTGTATGACAAGTTGACAATTTTCTGAAACAAGGCTTGAGTGTTTTATCCCCAGCCTGTGCCTTCCTCATCTCTTCTGGAGTGGTATCTAACATAATATCCTCCTCCTGTCTTGAGGTCGACCTGACCTGAAGGGTTGCCATATACACAGGTTTCCTTCTGCAATGGTCAGTGTCATGATTGTCCATCTGACAATTCTTACACCACCTTTTTCCTTGGTTGAAAGATTTTCTTTCATCATATTTCCTTTCATCGAATTGTGGGAATTTATTTTTATTTTCATACCGTGGCCTATCAAATTCGTGCTTACCTTTATTTTGATCCTTAGGATCAAATTTATTAAAGTTCTGTGGTGCCCTAAAGTTATCCACCTGTTTCTTTTTATTACCTGTTACCTCTGCTTGAGCTGCTTGATACCTTTCAGCAACATTTAGCAACTCACCCAGCCTCTCTGCACCTTGTTCCATGAGAAACTTTCTCAGGTCTGGAGCCATGGACTCTCTTAATTGCTCTATAAGGACCATTTCCTTAAGATCTTGGGTTTTCCCCAGAGAAGTCCATTTCTCCAAGTATGTCTCTATTCGTGCAGAGAACTGGTGATAGGTTTCACCTGACAGTAGTTTAGCATTCCTAAATTTTTTCCTATAAAATTCTGCATTCTTTTCATACCTTAACAAAAGAGCCTGCTTTAGCATGTCATAATTTTCCTGATCACCTCTGCTCGTTTTTGCAAAAACTTCATAAGCTGCCCCACGAAGTCCCTGAGATAACTTTAAGCTCCACCTTTCTCTCTCTAACCCATACGTGGTAGCTAATAGTTCATACCTATTTAGGTAGCTCTCAATATCATCGTCTTTCTCAACAAAATGATCTAAATGAAAATTCATAGCTGAGGTTGAGGCTCCTTGAGTAACCGTAGCATCAGAGGCAAAGGGACTGGCACCATTTTCAGGAGCATGGCCTTGAAACTCAAACTCCCTTAGTCGTAACTCATGTTACCTTTGTAATCTCTTCTCCTCCTTTTCTGCTTCCCTTTCTGCAGCTAATCTCTTCTCTTCTCTTTCTGCAGCTAATTTCTTCTCTTCTCTTTCTGCAGCTAATTTCTTCTCTTCTCTTTCTGCAGCTAATTTCTTCTCTTCTCTTTCTGCTGCTAATTTCTTCTCTTCTCTTTCTGCAGCTAATTTCTTCTCTTCTCTTTCTGCTTCCAATTTCTTAGCCTCTTTGTCAGCCTCAATCTGCAACCTCTTAGTCTCAGCCTCAGCTTGCAACCTCTTAGTCTCAGCCTCAGCCTCAAACTGTAACTTCTTAATTTCCTTGTCAGCCTCTAACTTTCTTTCGGCTTCAAACCTTCTTTCTTCGCGTTCAATAAATTTGTCACATTCCGTCGTGACATAGGCAACCATAACTTGCCCATCTAATCCTAACTCTTTTGCAGTCTGAACCGCAGCAGATCGAAATTTGGCCAGGTCCGCCATTGTCTATCAGGTAAATTTATACAATGTCTAACCAACAATTCAATTTCTAAATATATATAATGGACAACACAGGCACCGTGAGCTCAACCTTATTTAATTCCACCCAAGGATACCTTTTAATTCTTATATTCCCTGAAGTGAATTACCCCCAATATTTTTAATAGGGAAAGATTCAAAATCCCAAGAGCGAGACCCCAATATATGTGGTGAAGTGGGATGTTATAAATATTTATAGGGGACTTAGTGTACTGACTGAGATCAGCTGTGAAGGTATCTATATCTATTAAGAGTAGTGTATTATAGATAACCTTACTTGCTACCACATATCTATATATCTCAGTCAGAATTATTCTGGAATAGTGTGATGACTACGTTATGTGTCTAGGGTATGTGTATGATGAAGTGTAAGTCACAACAACAGACAGATAAACAATTTAATTTAATCCACTACTCTTGACAACACTGTGACACTCACATACATAAAACACTCTACAAGGATATCTTAAAGAAGTCACTGATAACTTTTCAAATAACAATATGTATTCATTACTGTCATGAATGAATATGTGTCCTGATTCAAATACAAAGGGAACCAGGAATCACAATCAATTTTAATTACAAGTATATGTACAGAATTTATCAATATGAATATTGTAGTGACATATATTATTAAAAATATCCTATGTGTGTCAGTTGTGTAGTAGTAATATGAGGTAATACTGGTTTTGTTTTGTTCAAGCTCTGTTGGTATTTGTCATCATGACTTCAATAGTTTGTCTTTAGGGACTAGTATTGGAGATGTTCTCAGTTCCTGATATTAAGACAATTAAATTCCCCTCTTAATGTTATTTTTACAAAGTCATTTCAAGATGAGGGGACATAATGTTGAGCTCAGCTGGCCAAGTTAGCTTATCTGGCGTGATGGCGGCAGGAAAGGACTCCTCTGCTCGAATTCTCCTCTGGGCTCTGGAGACACCTCACTGATAGCTAAAAGGACCAAGGAGTATGCTGTCCGACTCTGGATTCAGCAAAGCTCTGACCAGGTGCTGCTCAGTACCATCAAGACCACTGTCCCTGAAATCAAGAAGGATGTACCTTCTACTTCATAACTAACTTATACTCTCTTTTACACTGATCACAATACAGCACAAACATTGAGTTCAGAGCGTTAGGCCAACTGTCAGCTTCATTTGAAATACTTTATTCCAGTATTACCTTCTTAATGGTTACTACGCCTCTGCACTTCCAGCATTATTTCTTTCTAGTCAATCATCCAGGTGTCAGTGTACTATTTGGCCATTCCATGCCGTTTTACTTCTCTCCGACACCCTCTGTTCAGGCTGGAGCATTATAGGCTTTACCTCACGTTTGCCACTGAACTACACATATATATACAGGCATAAATCAACAATTCACATTCAATTTTCATTAAAAGATACTGAATGGTTCAAGCTTACCACAACTTCATGGAAATAAACACAGATACGTTGATTAGCAATGAATTCTGGCACAAACTGGCACAAATTCCCATCTGCCTAAGTTCCAGGCTTTTATTTAGCAAAATATAAGCTGGCTTCAACGCACAGTTGCTTTATCAAGCTTATTTGAATAAGTGGTTTCGAACTAACGCTCCCTAGTGTGTATATCAGCGAGACTGGCCAATGAGCCCCGTTTCGACAAGTGTTTGAAAAAATGTTACCTTTTCCCGTTTCCCCTAACAACAAAAGATAGTATTTATAGCCCGACCAATCGTGGTTAGGCTTTCATTTGTTGCGCTCCAATCAATTTGGAGTTTACATGGTAGGCTATTTCTGTAACGTCAATTTTTTTCAAACACGTTAAAAAAAAATCTTATGAGCAGAAATGATTTTATGCTGTCAGGCACCCCCAATATTTTATTTTGGGTATAATTTATTAATTCCTGGACTATTTGCGTAACGTTTTACATATTATTTGTCAGCAAACCCTAAGGAACCCAAATATACAAATTTAAAAGAGCTACGTGGCTGCGTTCAAAATATGTATTTTCTACCTCCTGTTTCGAAGATGTGCTGTCTGGGTACTGTTATGTTTTCAACCGTAAACCCATCTAATGTTATCTTTTCTAATAAGAGTTTTTTATGATTTATAAACCTAACTCTGGGAAAGGGTAGTGTATTTTATCACTGTCCGTCTGAAAAAAAATTAGTGCATGTAGACTTACACGCGTGATGGCAGCATTTGTGTATCGCGCGACGCGTGTTGCATGCGTTCCTGATTTTCAGCCCTCCCCTCTCTCTTTATCCTTTTGTCCATCTGTTCGTTCGTTTTGGTAACGCAGTGTAGAAAAAGACATGAATGGAATTTAAAATTTAGGTCAACTTGCATATTTCAAGGTTTTTCTTAGAAAGGCAGCACATTTTATTGTGTGTTTGGGAAACGCGTGTATGTTGCAGACGGCCTTTAATATCAACGTGAAAGCGTTACAATTTGCAGACGAAGCATAAAACAAGGGGGATTTCGAGTACAGTCATTGTGACAGCACTGTTCTTTACCATTCGTCTTCCTTTATTTATTATATGTATTTATTAGGCTTTATATTTACTTGATAATTTATATATGTGGATTAGAATATTCCACGACAGTGGTGATGCTCTCTGTGGCGCCACCTCAGATTGGGCGAAAATAAACTATGATGGCAAACAGAAGAGAGTAGAAAACGTCGAAAGGAACACCAGGGAAATAAGCAGCTGAGGGCTAACACCTCAGGGGCGCATTCCCATAGTCAGTTATGACTGAAGGGGCTATTATTATTATATGTTTATTATTTAAAATTACCTTGAGCTGATGGATAGCGACATAAACACGTAGCGTTAGCTTGTGAAAGGTCTATGATCCTTGGGGGTCTAAAGGTTAATGCTAATGATGATGTTAATATCCTCTGCAAAGCTGATGGCAGTGGTTTTCTCTACAATTTTTCGTGTCCTTTGAACTCACAATAACACTAAATGCAAAAGACACTACGCGTCTGAGGAAGGAACAATTCTCCTGGTTAAATCTGTACTTTGTGATACATATTTTGGAAAAGCGGGATTTTGCACATCCAGTTTAATGTGCATACAGGCAATATGATTAATTCTTCCAAAACGGTAAATCAAGTACAATAGTCGGTACCGATACTAATATTAGGTTGTACGTAGGGCTGGTAATACCGTCATGTAAAATACATTGCAACAGAAACCATCACCGTGAGAGCACATCATTGCTTCCATGTAAGCTTCTTGTAAGGCAACCAGCTGCAGATGGTGGTCCTCATGCTCCAGAGGGAGAGAAAACGAAAATGACCATGATGCTGAGAATCTCCCCCTGTAATTATTGTTGTATCTGTTTATCTCTAATGCTATATCATTACTTGTTATAGTTATTATCACTTATTGTTGTTGACAGGCGTATTGTCTCATGTTGGCGATGCGCCTCCTTCAACATCGAGATAAAGTCCGTTTTATAAGGGTGCCTGTCCAAATATGAATCGAATAAAAACATTATGGTAAGGTATAATAATATGTGCTATAGGATAGTAGCATTTATTACACAATTAATGGCTATACCAAAAAAAAAAGAACATCACAATGAAAGCGAGGCAATCAATAGATGACAATAGAACGCTTGCATTCATAGCTTGACAGCCAATAATATCACGTGAATATAAACTGCGCTACATTGTTAGCTTATTAGGCAAGATCAAGTCGGTGCGTTTAAATGAGTACATACTCTATTTAATAACATATTTAATTTTGTCGTTATTATTAAATCTCTCCTTACGGGATTAATTCAGTCAAAGGAAAAACATGCATGCAAACAGATGATCAAACATGGCCCGAAGATGGAACTTATTGGAAAAAATTATAAATAATAGGAAAAATCAGCGGAACAACTAGAAGAAACAACAGTATGTGAGATTGATTTGGAATCCACTCGCTTGCCCTAACACCCCATTTCACTTTGATGACATTTGTAGGGATGTTTTCATAAAAAAAAACAAAACAAAACTGGAACAACATGAAAAACAAAGAAGCCGAGCAAGACGCAGGAAACTAGAGGGGGGCTACAGTGATCATCATCGTATTCCTTTCTGCTCCTTTGTCGTGAAGTGGTCTGATTCACAACACGGTATTCTAACCAAACCGCGCGCCATACTTTAGGACAGTATATCCTTGACGAATCAATGAAATGCTTCCTCATTCGGTTGGTTACAAAAACGTACTAACCTACAATGGCGATCTCCACTTTTGTGCAAACCAGTTGAGATTGGAATTTAACTACAGCTTTAGGAGAGACGTACCACCTGGAAGAGGTCACTAATACAATACTAGGAATAATGCTCTACACGTTAGTACTAAGATTTGTACGGAAAGTGATATAGAAATGGAGAAATCTCTAGTGAAAGGCATCGAGACATCAGGTTGGTCCATAATTTTGCTGTTTAGGCTAAGCATAAAATAAAACTAAAGAATGTAATATAAAGTCAATTATTTAGATGGATGAAGATTAATTCAGGGCATATTTTAAGCCTTAGATGAATAAAATGGCTCCAGGAATAAGGAAGATAATTAGGATCTTAGTTTTCAATATTTGTACATCAGGACAAATCGGGCATACATGTTGAGATACCCCACACCCCTTTAGCCTCTGCTCTCTCGGTCGCCGAATGTGACGTATAAATTGACCTTGCCTTCTGCTAATCGAGGCCAGTCAGATTTGAAAATCACAGCGAACAGAAAAAGAATAAAAGTGTTAATGAAGAGTGCCTTTGCCTTTTGTACCTGACAGCAGATCATTCTAACCATTAACAGCTCGACTGTATGTGCCTGAGTGTAAGAAAGAATATATATATATATATATATATATATATATATATATATATATATATATATATATATATATATATATTTCTATTGATTAACTACAGTGTGCGTTAGGAAGTGTGTAAAATGTGTTTTGACCTACTGTGTAAATTTCTGGAGGCAAAAGCCAAGCTTGTGAATATTCAAATAATTTGAGAATGGTGGCAAAAGTGTGTCTATAGTTTTAGAAAAGTATTTAAAGAATTATCTCTTGATGGAATGGGACACACACCGGGAACAAAGGAAAGAATTAAAGGAATTACTTTACTGTATTGATTGAGATATTACTTAGTATTTTACACACGATTAAATAAATGTATGGAGGCGAATCATGGACAGTTAGCTATATCCAATGAATTGGAGAAAGATGTGGTCACAGTGAACTGAAGTGTGTTAATGCTGTCTTGATATGACCTGTGCGTCTACCTGCACTCTTTCGTCTGAAACTGTCTCTTACCTCCTACCTCTGTAGAAAGGGGATAGAGATAGACAATACAGTAGTGAAACTGAATATATTTCAGGTTGTATTCTGTAACTGACGTCCACCGAAAGGAGCGTGACTCTAATATAGGAGCTAGTGGTACGAGCGCCCTTGATGGTATAGGGCCAGTTACCCAGTCCTAGGCCTGGATGAGACCCACATTCCTGCCAGTACAGAGGTGGAACAGAATCAAAGCACAGAATAACAGATAAGTGGCCACACAAGGCTGCTGTTCAGTTCTTCCAGCTGCACCACAAAATAAGTTAATGATGAAGAAACAGTGCAATTTTATCTAGGCACCCGTCCTAGTCAGACTTAGACACACTTAATAAACTGTGAAAAGCTTGAAGCAAAAGTAAATAAAGACTGCATTCAACAAAGTGATTTCAAGAAAAAGAGAAAAACAGTTATATAGTTCAAAAAGACTATTAATAACTAAGAACATTTGTTTTAAATTGTGTTATTTGCTTGTTGATGTAATTGAAATTTTGATTTTTCTTGAAATATTTTCAAGAAGAATATAATATGTGTAAAAATAAATTGTAAATATTTACCAGCAGACTTACTTAAATTCTTTAAGTTAAGTTAAAGTTCTTGTTGGTAGATAATTTAGTTAATACCCCTAGCAGAGCTAATAATAATAATAATAATAATATTAACAGAGGAGGATCTGGAGAGCGCCAAGTAGGGACTAAGAGTAAAATATTACCATCTTCTCTGGGAACTTATACAGCTTGATCCTACCTTTGATATCTATACACCCTTACTCTTTTCAGAGAAGGTGGTATTACTTATAAGACCAGACTCTTATCTGGCACTATCCTGGTATCATCTGATACAACTTTGTATCCAGGATATCTTATAATTTCTATAATACTCTACCCTCTCGCGACATCCTTACAGAGCATGGAACCACCACTGCAGATGGTCTCTTTGCAGGAAACCTGCATCAAGCAATCACACTCTCTTGCAGCGTTAGTTTATGTGGACATTTGTTTTACACGATGATTTTGCCTGCTCTTTGTACAACCTCATATTAGTCGTCTTGTACGACATGCATGACATTACAGTTGTATTATTCTTTTCTTTTCAGAGACACGGGGCAACTGAGTAACTAAACATAAATAAATCAGAAAGTTTTTGTCTTTTTCCATTCTACATTATAGCCAGCAAAGAGCGTTGGCGAAATGCTTTATTCAGATGTACAATAGAAAATAGGAATATAAGGATACTCTTCCTACTCAATGACCATAGTCAAAGGGGTAAAACTCAACAAAGTCAAAACAATATTATAATAAGCAAGCTGGAGAAATGAAACTAAAATTAAAAAAACAGTAATGAGCATCCCGATGATTGACATTAATTCAGTCCACAAAATAAGATCACCTGGCTGATTTCAACTTTAAAAAAGCATGCTAGAAAAATCAGCCGAATGAACGCTGTAGAAAATAAAATATGTGCTTTTTTTGGTTAACCACTTCGATCGCTCAAAACTAAAACTTTGAAACTTTGTTTGATTTAGAAATTTACCGTAGACACTAATATTTCTGGGCGTGTAGAAATAACTTATTTCATAAGGAACTATTTTTTAAAAAGAAAATGTTAAATGTTGTCTTACTGTAAACATTATTATCAATTTAGTTAATACATGACTGATGCGGTGGAAAACTAAAGAAAAAGTGCTTGAAATAACATCTACAAAAATGAACAATTGCTGCACGAGATGATCTTTAGCTGTTGAACTTAAAAACAAAAAAGAAACAGAAAACATTGGCAAATATATTTTGGGCATCTACAGAGGACGTGCAAGGTAAATCGCTACCTGAAATATAAAGACCAAACCGTACATGGGCAGGAAAAAGAATATATTAGGTCAACTAGTACAGTTAAAATGCTATTTTATTTCACGCAACTCCACGTACTGTAAAAGAGTAAATTAAACACAAATCACTGCACACAAACATTCAACTTCTTAATTGTCAAACTAAACTTACGACAATGTTCTTATTTAGAATGAAAGTAGCATCATGTTTGGGCACACAGGATGTGACGTCATCGGTAGTACCTCCCGTCCTTGGTAAGCATAATGTAGAAATAGAGGCTCCCCAGCACCTGACATGTCCTCCACAGTGCGAGGACATACGTTCCAAGCCAGGCGTGCACGGGAGAGACCAGGGTTGTCGATGAAAACACTGAAACTGGACAGGGAGGTGGACAAGTTCACCAGTCATTGCTGAGATTACTCGTAAAATCACTACTTTTGTGATGGCTGAAGATTACTTGTAAGATTACTACACTTAGGTAGTTGAAGATTAGTTGTAAGATCACTACATTTGGGATAGTTGAAGGTAGCGTGTCCGATCACTACACTTGGGGTAGGTGAAGATTGCTTGTTAAATTATTATGTTTTGGGATAAGTAACGACTGTTTGTAGAATTACTACATTTGTGGAAGCTGAAGACTGTTTGTAAAACTACTACATTTGTGGTAGCTGAAGATTAATTGGAAAAATTACAATATTCGCGCGACTGAAGATATATATATATATATATATATATATATATATATATATATATATATATATATATATATATATATATATATATATAATTCATATTCAATAGTCCCCATTTCTCGACCGCTTCACTTCCAGTAAACACGTTCGCCATAAGCTAGGCTCGTAGATGGAGTGCAGAAAATGTTTAACTATCTTATGTCACTTAAATGAGGGGCAGTATCCTCAAACAACAACTGCTTACACCTATTATGATTCCTATCATCATTCATCATCATCATTAGTTGCCATCTCCACAACGAAGGTTGGCTGTAATGGATCTCCAACGTCTTCTGTCTCTTGTCTTGGTGGTGCACTCTGATAGACTCTTTCCTGTCCATCTCTTGATGTTGTCTTCCCACTTATAGCGCTGTCTTCCCCTTGCACGTTTGCCTTCAACTCTCCCTTCTGTTATGGTCTTCTGCAAGGTGTTATGCCTTTTTATGTGGCCAAAGTATTTTAGCTGTCGAACTTTGACCTCCCTCATTAGTTCTCTTTTCATACCTAGATTTTCTAGGACCTCCTTATTTGTTTTCATCTCTTTCTCATGATTCCTAGGATGCCAACAAAAGCTGTGACACCTACTATAAGAATATCGGCAAATTTAGTGGCCTATATCGTAAAGATACTAATAAAGGTACGGATACTAGCAAAGTTAGCTACATGTGGTGTATGAGAAAAGAAATCAACCGACATGTGAAAGGTGATACTGAAATACATTAAACTATGAACAACTGTAGACAAGGATGTGAGCTGCTGTCACCGGATCTGTGCAATCTGTACAGCAAATATATAATGGGATTCCCTAGAGGAAACGCTAGGAATATCAGTTGGTGGACATAATACACACAACGTGAGGTACGCTGAAAGAATGAAAAGGAGTCGCAGGAAATGATATATACAACAGTGACATCATTATCATCATGTAGCATGTCCTTTACAGAACGTCGCTCTCATCACAGCCCGTGACAGAAAGTGAAAATAAAGCCCTTAGCCTAAATCGCAAAAAAAAAAAAAAAAAAAAAAACCTAGGAAATGACTTCTCCAGAATGCACCATCAAATTAAGTGGAACAGTTTTAAAACAAGTCAATCGATTCAAATTCTCAGTCATGGTAATAACATTGGATGGATGATGCGTCTCAAAAGTGAAGACTAGAATAGCCTATTCAAAAAACCGCTTTCGATAAAATGAAAAATATTTTATGCAATAATTATTTGTCAATGGAAGTAAGAAAAAGAGTTATTCAGTGTTATATAGAACCAATCATGACATACGACGTACGTCATGGACAATTAGCAAATAAGTAGGGAAAACGCTGAAGGCCAAAGAGAAGTGCTTTTAGAGAAGAACGTGTTAACAGTACAATGAACAAAAAGAGTAACGAGGATGTCATAAAAGAGGCCAACATACAAAAGAAGTTTATTGCTCACTAAAGAAGGAAACAATCCATTTTCTTTGAGCATGTTGTAAGATGAAAATTTTAATCTTTCGTGATAACAGGAAGTACTGAAGGTAAAAAAAAAGGATAGAGGACGACAAAGAGAGAAGTTATTGGACAATTTCACATCATGACATGGAAAGTAGTCAACAACAAAATTGATAAATAGCACTAGAAACAGATAGTTGTGGAGAGACATGATCGTCTATGACACCAGACAGGGTACATGAAGAAGAAGAAAAAACATCTGTAGCATGAAAACGGGAGGAAAATTGGAGATACCAATAAAGAGATATCTTTGATTTCCTTCAAGGTAAAAGTGTGCCTTTGGATAAATATCAAAATTGTAACGTTTGCTTCCTTTGTTACTCATACTATTAGTTTACCTATTTCTGATTAAATGCTTTTAAAGGAAACTGATTCGTTGGAGCAGAATGCTTTTCAATGCAGGACAGCTGATTCAGGAAGGATGACAATAATTTTGATTATCGTTGGTAAGTTCTTCTATAATCAGATGGACATTATTGGCTGTTTTTACAAAAGCAGTAAAGCTGACGACATTAAAAAGCTTGTTGTGCCATGCAATAGTGTGATTTTTAAGTGACCGACAAAAGAAAAAAAAAAGTAATCTTTACTGAACATTGCGTGATCTCATTAATAAATTATCCCTTAATTATCTTATATTATATTACAAGGAACTCGACAAAATAGAACTTAGCTGACAGCTTCACTTAGAGCACTTCAGCTCTTTGTACTTCAATAATTCAGGAAAACTGACATTCTTCGACAATTATTAAGAACATAGATTTAATAAGAAAATTATTTTAAAAAACTATTCTGTACTTCTTGATTTCAAAACAGCTAATTTCGCTCCACATGATCTCCGTTTCTACAAAATAACAGCAACGTTATAGCACATCTGACCTGAGTTACTCTCTTGTTATTTATGTTCCAATATAATAATCAACTCTATAGATGAAAAATAACAACTTATACCAAATGATTTCCAGATCTTTAGCTTGCTTTCATTATTTTTTCTTTGTTCCAGTTCTTGTATTTACTTACTTTTGATGATTTCCTCAGGCTGTTGATGTTCTGTAGGGCTTATACTTTCTACTGCATGGGTTAGCCGGGCCCACATCAACCCTTCATTTGCCCTTTTTTACGACTTGCCTAGTAGGTTAGTATTCTGGGCCGCGGTAATACAGTATTTCAGATGGGAATAATTTGGTTCCCCTTTTACTGCTTGGTGTGGGAGCCGCGCTGGTGTAATGGCTACGGCGTTGTACTGGCTACCAGGTTTTCATGGTTCAAACGCGGGCGTCAGAGTTTGAAGGAATGTTTACGACCAGAAATTTGACTGAATAACCTGAACGGCTCCTGCACATAAATCCCGTGTGGATGGGAAGGAGCTTCGCTCCTGACCGGGTTGGAAGGAAAGTCCACTGACTGCCCCCCAGCCTCGCAATGACATAGCATTGGGCCAAAAGAGCTGGAAAGCTCGAGTGCCGCTGGTTAGAGAAAAAAACTGCTTGGTGTAAATGATGTAAATATATATTTCTCGATCGTTGGAAAACATACAAATGTTATACAATATAAATTATTGCTGCAACGTGAATTAAACTTATTAACATGGAGCACAATCTGAATGCATGAAAATAAAGACGTGTTCAGTTGTTATAAAACCTCACAGCGAAATACTGGGAATTAACGCAACAGGAAATACATAATAAATACATAAACCAGCTGTGCATAGACAAATAAGAAATTATTAAAATTATCGTATTGAATTATGTTGAGAGCAACTCCCAATTTTGCGATGCTGAAGATGCAGTTAGTTTGAATGTTGTGTGAGCACCGCAACCCACCGCAATCTACTACATACATGTGCGATGTCACGTGGTGAGACTGGCAGTGTGATAGGTTCGCTAGCAGCGCGGGAGGTTTTTTTTTTTAGCGAAGTGTGTGCAGGGAGAGTGAGAGGTTGACAAGCGGGGGTGTGCAGAAAAAAATGGGGTTTTGAACCGGCCAGTGGGCTCGGAGAATGTGATCTTCTTCTTCTTCTTCGTTCGTCCTGAAATGACGTTGGTTGCGTTGTGTCCGTTTACAGCGAAGCTGCAATATTTGCGCCTTTCGGCCGACACATCCGACTTCAGCACGGCATTTTTTGGACCGGGTTAGTCTTCCCTCTTCGATCCCTACTCACTCAGCCAGACTGCAGTGATGCAGCCTGTTTCCATGACCACCCCTTGGAGGTGGAGTAGGGTCTTGGTCAGCTCTGGTTCGCTGACCCTGACGCAAGCAGTCTAGCTATGGGTCGCTAACTGCATTCCTCACTGTTGACACGTCTTAGGTCCCGGAGGATGTGATCAATGTGTGGTGTTGTCCACAAAATATATTGATATGTACAAAGATTCTTATCGTGCAAGGATGCACCTTTAACAAATAGTGTGGACAGGTTAATTTCACATTTCATTATTGCGAGGATGATATAAATCTCTTTTGTGTATGTAGTGAAGATATTCAAGATCACAGGCAGTGTAAAAGACTGAGTGCAGTATTGTGGCTAATTATGTATTATTTGCCTGACCACATAGATGGGTTTTATTGTGAGGTTATTAATGCTTTTTTAAAGTTTATGAACCGTCACTCGGTAGTTATTACTTTCTTAAAGAAAGAGAAGTATGAACGAAAGAAAACTAATACTTGTTTGTAGGCACGTAAAGAACGAACCCTGAACCCTGGACGTTAACTTTGAATGAATACTGCAGGTAAAGAACATACACTTGCAAAACCCTAAAGCAAAGGGGACCTCACAACATAATGGCAGGCCAAGCCATGTTCCTAGCAAGTATTTATAACTGCATTTAATTATGTGCACCTAGTTTATGTATACTGCATCTGCATCATTTGAACTTTAATATGATAGAACAGTAAATATACTTTCACATGCACTTTTAACGGCATGTGATTCAAGCAATTTTACGATCTGTACACTAAAAAAAAAAACTTTTCATTCGTGCTAACGAAAATTCTTGCAAATCGGCGGGACACGTTTGCCACGCCCCGTGACCCATGGCGTCAGCAGGTATTTGGGTGAACAAACATTCTAGCATTTAGTTTTGCCTACTGAACTTTTTAATAACTATAACGATTATTTTATTTTTCCAAGAACATTTAAGGCATTGCTGGAACAATATTAAGTACACACTGCCATTTTTTAAATACAAAACTTTATGTTCTTATTATTGAAGATTGGTGTTTACAGTTAGAGCATACTGGGGAGTAACATCAGTTTACGGATCAGTTTTTAATAGTTTTTATTTTAGGTTCAGTGTTGCCTTGCTGATTCATGTGACCAGTGTAAACGGCGTTACGCTGTATGCAGACTGAGGAAGCTTTTGTCTGCATATTAAGATAGGTTTAGTTTTGTTTTCTTCTTTCTCGTTCGTCATGAAAAGGAAGTGCTGTCTATACCTTCATTTCTTTAGTTGTTAATTTGACGCCATGTTGGTTTCAGTTGTAAATTATTTGTAGGGTCTATTATTTATTGTGTGTTTACATGTTATTATAGAAAATTGTGTTTGTTCTCTTATATTAGTTGTTTTAGACTTGTTTTCGTGCGTGTTGTATTTTGAAATATATCATCTTAGCCATTATCACTGCCACCTTTGCCTTCATTTCTCATTTGTTTAAACCCATTGATACACATGGCAAAATTTGATTTTTGTACATTTGATTAAGTGCTTGATGTTTTTATAGGACTTGCACGTGTATTGAGCGTTGCATTGTTCATCACTAATAATATTATCATAATTTAAAGAGAAAGTACTTACTGTGATACATTAACCATGTCGTCATTACAAAATTTTATAGAAATAGTAATTAGATTTAATGTCCGTAGCTGATCTTAAGACCTTCGCTTTCACGCAGTTTGACAGTTACAATGCATGCATGGAAAGACAGAATGAACGTGAACTGAAACGTCTTCAGTTAGAGCATGATGAGAAGAAAAAGGCACAAGATTTAGAAATAGACATATTAGAAATGGAGCAAAGAGAGAAATTTAGTGAATAAAGATGGAAGAGAAAGAAAAAGATCTTGCCCAAGCTCTTGCGCTGTAAAAATTAATGGCCTCAGAAAGAGAGCAAGAGTTTGAGAAAGATAAAGCAGTTGAGATTGAAAAACTAAGATTTAGATGCTGCAGCTGTACAGAAAGCAACTGATTTGGGGATAGAGAAATTGCGTGGTCAGAAAGATTTAGTTGTTGCTGTCGCCTTAAGGAAAGTGGAGTTGGACGCTCCTAAGGAATCTTCTAGTGCACCTGTGACCACAAACCAAATATGATTGCCAAATTTCGACCATCAAAGAGACTGTATAGACAGCTTCTTACAAAGGTACGAACTCAAGGTCAATGCATTGAAGATCCCCAAGTCTCAATGGAGCTCTAAGTTGTGTGACTTCTTGACAGCTGATTCTCTACAGGATTTTTTGCATTGGGAAGTAGTAGTCGTGAAGACAACGATGTTGTCAAGTAGGCATTGCTGCATACGTTTCAGCTTACGGAAGCAGGGTTCCGTGATAAATTCCATTCTTGTCTGTCTAGTAGGAAAGCTGACTTTGGAGAGTTTATCTCATCTACTAAATTATATTCCAAAAGATGGATATAGTTGTCCAGTATTAATAAGACATTTACTGGGCTTCTTGATATAATGTTACGTGACAAGGTATTGTCGGCATGTAGCACCGATCTTGCCTCATTTTTTCAAGAAAGGAAGCCGAAAGATCTTGAAGAAATGGAGATACTTGGGTGACAATATATGACAGCTCACCCAAACAGGGAGGTTCACAAACCAAAGAAAAAGGATGCACAGCCAGTATGTTTAGCTCGTCACGAATCTAGAGACTGCACTCAGAGACGTCGTTCACAAAGTGTGGACAGCAGACTAAGGCAAGGCTATAGGTCCAACTAGCAAGGGAAATGTAACTTCCCAAGGCAAAGGTCACCATCTTACTTCTCACAGAGACGAGTAATTCAAACCACGGTCAGTAGCGGCATAATTCTAGCCGTGGTGACGATTTGTATCACAAACGAATGGATCAAAGACCTACACAACACAGCACATCCTATTGTGATAATAGGAACAATGGCAGATGTTGATAATGTGCTAAGTGTAGATCTTATAAGAAATACTACGGAAACAGCACTAACAAACACGTGAGCATCATGACAATAGCAACCATGATAGGGCTAACACATATGTAACTACAAAGAAAATTAATGAGAAGGGAGCCGACCATGACAATGTATGTATTGTTACCTCACTTAATAATGAAAATTGTTATGGGTGCAAACCTTCATTCCTACCTTGTTCACAGCCCAGATTTATCTGCGGGCACGCTCTACCCGCATCGTCAACGTGTGAGAACGTGGGACGCCTCACTATATTTACTAGGTTCCTGTATAACAGGTCTGGTTAGTGTCCTTCGTGATTCTGGCTGTACCACTGTTGTAGTCCGTATATCTTTAATTGGTGAATCTGCCTTCACTGGTAAAATAGTAAAGTGCAAAACATTTGGAAGGAATATAAAGTGATACCCAGTGGCAGAAATATTTATTGCCAACCTTTTCTTTACGGGTAAGGAAAGGGCATGTGTCCTTGACAAGCCAGTATCTGACATTATCCTCGGTAATATACCAAGTATTAAGGATTGGTTCCCGGAGGAGATACATAAATGGGTTGAATCTCTCCAAGTGTTGGCTAACGCTGTGGTCCCTAGGGCCCAGCATGCCGCTGAATCCAAGGCAGAGCCAGCTACACATTTGTTGAGAGAGCGTCTCTTCAGAATGCTCACAATGTTTCCCCCAGTCTTTCGCGGTCAAACAGTGCGAATACGTTGCTTTGCAACCATTGTTTGCTCTAGCAGAGAGCAAAGATGTGAGGAAGACAAAAACTTCTCATTACTGGTTCGAAATTAAAATCTCAGTACTGATAAGATGCTTTGAAAACTGTTTCAGTAAGGAGGCAGGTTGTTATATCAAAGGGTTTTAGGCCCATTGTATTGAATACTGCCCATGACTCGCTTTTGGCTGGCCATATGGGGATTAAGCGTACTGTTTCGTGTCACCTCTAAATGTTATTGGCCATGTGTAAGAGTTGAGGCACAGTACGAAGGATGGCCACCGACCGAGCAGAGTGGAATAAACTTGTTGTTGCCCTACAAGACGCCACTAGGCGTGATGGCCACTGACTGCTTTGACAGTCGGCAGCTGAGGATCAAAGAAGAAGAATATGGGGATTAAGCTAACTCTGTTTCGTGTCACCTCTAAATGTTATTGGCCATGTGTAAACAAAGACGTAAAACTATACTGTAGGTTATGCACAACTTGTCAAAAGGTACGACGTAGGTTCAAGCACCATGCTGCACCAGTACAAGTTACTGATGTGCCATTACGGCCTTTTACCAAGTTTGCGGTTGACATAGTTGGTCCTATGTCATTCATGTCCGAGAGAGGCTACCGATATATCCTAACGTGTATAGACTTATGTACAAGTTGACCTGAGGCCATCCCATTGAAGAATATCCCCCCAGCAGCTGTTGCTGATGCTTTATTTGTTATATTTTGCGACATATAATTTCCTGAGGAAATATAATCAGATCGCGGTAATCAATTTATGTCTCAGATGATGAAAGATATTGAGAACATATTATCAATTAAGCATTCTTTCACTAGCCCATGCCATCCAAATAGTAATGGCGTTTGCGAGCGTTTCAATAGCTCGTTGAACCAAATGTTAGGCAAAGTCACAGAGACATGTCCTCGTGACTGGGAACGCATGTTGCCAGCGGTTTTATTTGCTTGTAGAGAAGTTCCCCAATGAGAGCAATGGCTTTCACCATTTGAGTTGGTTTCTTGTGGCAACCCTAGAGGTCATATATACATACTCAAGGATTTATTGCTGGGATCAGTGAAAGATGATATAGTCCGCATAAGCTGTGAACTGGCCATTGATCTCAGACAACATCTTGAGGATGCATGTACTTATGCATCAAGTATGATACGTAATGCTTCCCATAAGTCGAGATTGCAGTGCAACCAATCTCGAAAATGACGTTCTTTCTAACTAGCAGAAGAAGTATGGCTACGTCTTTCAACCAAGGAAAATAGTGCTGATTTCCTGGCAGGGTCCTTTTAAGGTGGTTGAGAAGAAAACTGATGTAGATTATGTCATTAATGTAAGGGGTAAAATCAAAACATTTCACATTAATATGTTAAAATTGTATGTGAAGCGCCCTGCTGAGTTATAACCTTCTTTCAACCAAGGAAAATAGTGCTGATTTCCTGGCAGGGTCCTTTTAAGGTGGCTGAGAAGAAAACTGATGTAGATTATGTCATTAACGTAAGGGGTAAAATCAAAACATGTCACATTAATATGTTAAAATTGTATGTGAAGCGCCCTGCTGAGTTATAACCTATCTTGGACAGTATTTCTGATGTGCCCTGTTCGACGTACTTTGTCTGCTGTGGTGGAATCTGATGATTCTACAGCGAGCGATATTTCTTTTAATTTTCCTCTGCTGCTTTTAACATATTTTGAATCTTGGAGAGATGTAACTGTATCAGGTGATTTAGATTCTGGTTATCGAGAACAGGCTCTTGCTGTTTTAGAATCTTTCTCTGACATGCTGACTGAACTTCCACTGATGTTATCTCTCATGATATTACATTGAATGATCACCACCCTATCAAACTCAGTCCGTATACTTTCCCTCTACACTACAGACCTCAAGTGGATAGTGAACTTAAAAATATGCTGCGCATGGGCATCATGTCTCGTTCTGAATCATCCTTCGCATGTACTATGGTTCTAGTTAGAAAGAAGGATATTTCTCTTCGTATCTGCATTGATTTTAGACGTCTTAACAGTGTCACTATCACTGGTGCTGAGCCTATGCCGGTTTTGCAGGATCTCTTATCTCAACTATTCCAGGCCACATACTTTAGCAAATTAGATCTATCCAAGGGATATTGGCAAATCCCGTTTGCTGAGAAGGCCAAACCGCTAACTGCCTTTATGACTCCATATGGTTTATTCCAATGGAATTATATGTGTTTTGGTCTTGTCAATGCTCCTGCGACTTTTATGCGCATGATGCGGAGACTCTTAGGTGACAGGTCTGATGCCATCACATATATGGACGACATCTATTTATTCCATAGTTCATGGCAAGAACATATCACATGATTAAAATCCTTATTAATGCTACTTAGAAAGCATGGTTTGACAGCTAGACCTTCAAAGGTTCAGTCTGGTTGCAGAGAAATTTCATTTCTTAGTCACCATGTTGGTAGCCACATGTTATATCCGATGAGCAGACTGTCAAACGCATATTAGAATTAGATGTTCCTCGGACAAAGAAACAAGTTAGCAGCATGTTAGAACTCTAACTTTTATCACGTTCATTCCGAACTTTTCATCTGTTTTTTCTGTCCTGTTATCTTTGACTGGAAAGGTGCTCCTAATAAAATTGTTTGGTCCGATACTTGCAGTGGAGCTTTGAAGAAAATTAATACTGTATTTTCCAACGCACCTATTTTGGTGTTGCCTAATACCACTATGCCGTTTCTTCTGAGGACTGATGCTTCACAGACTGGCATTGGTGGTTGCCTCTTGCAATGGTTCAATGATACTCCACATCCATGCTTATATGTAAGCAGGAAGTTGCTACCAGCAGGAACTCGGTATTCCACCAGTGAAAGAGAACTCTTATCCATAATTTGGTGCATGGGTACGTTATCACGTTATTTACTTGGCGCACACTTCTACCTCCAGACCGACCACTGTCCACTGACATCTCTAAACCAAAAAACTACGACAAATAGTAGAGTACACATATGATCTTTACTTATTCAAGAATATAGATACACAATTATCTTCATCAATGGATCAGAAAACTTTCTGGCAGACCTATTGTCAAGAAATGTAGCTGGAAAGTGACACTGTTGGTGTCAGATGTTGACATTGTCAGATCTTGTTTTTATTATTCATGTGCTATACCTTTGAAACATTCATTTTGAGAATTTCATTGCATTTAGTATTTATTAAAGATTGGATGACATTTTGTTTATATTGATAAGATATATCACTTTTGATGTCACTTGGACAAATTATTACTAATTATTATGGTTTCGTTCTAATATATGATTAGTTCTTATGACTAACTAACCACCGTTCTCAAACATAAACCCTTGGTTTCCGCTCGACAACAGGGAGGCAATGTTGGGAGTTGCTTTGCGATGCTGAAAATGCAGTTAGTTTGAATGTGTGTGAGCACCGCATCGCCACCCTAATCTACTACTTTCATGTACGATGTCACGGGGTTAGACTGGCAGTGTGATAGATTCGCTTGCGGCGCGAGAGGGGGTTTTTAACGAGGCGTGTGCAGGGAGAATGAGAGGTTGACAAGCGGGGGTGGCAGAAAAAAAGGGGGTTAAGAACCGGCCTGTGGGCTCGGAGGATGTGTACAGTGTGGTGTTGTCCACAAAATATATTGATATGTACAAAGTTTCTTATCATGCGAGTACGCACCTTTAACACATAGTGTGGACAGATTAATTTCACATTTCATTATTGCGAGGATGATATAAATCTCTTTTGTGTATGTGGTGAAGATATTTAAGATCCCAGGCAGTGTAAAAGCCTGAGTGTGCAGTATTGTGACTAATTATATATTACTTGCCTACCACATCGATGGGTTTTATTGTGAGGTTATTAATGTTTATTAAAGTTTATGAACCGTCACTCGATAGTTATTACTTTCTTAAAGAAAGAGAAGTATGAACGGAAGAAAACTAATACTCAGACTAATCAATACTATGTGGCTAAAATGTCGCACATGGCGACTAATATGAGGCTGGCTTGGGGCCTGCAACCTCATCATATAAAACTAAGTGTCACAAACACCACCAGTGCAAAAGCAGACGCCTGCTTGGTGCAGGTTTTCTGCAAAAGGGGGGGGGGGCAGCTGCAGTAGAGTCCCTATGTTCCATAGGGAGCGGAAAGGAAATTTATGATGTTTCTAAATAAAATTCAGGCATCTGAAGTTGTCTATCTTGGTCTTAGTGACTCCGTAAATTACCAAAATGTACCATTCCACTGTGCATAAACAATATGTTAACAAACGGAGTTAATCTGTTCAATCAGTCTTGCTTAAAACGTGCATGTTCATTTTAGACCGTTAGATTTCTAAGGGTGCAAACTCTAAACGGCTGTACTTAAGACCTTGAGATTTAGACTTTTCTGCTCTTAGAGGTTCGTAATATGCCATAGGTAAGACTTTCATACTCTGCAGATTTTAAATGTTTATATTTGTTCCCATATTTTCGGAAGCGATGTTTAAACAATGCAGCGTTGTTAAAAAATTAAGAAAAGTTTAAACTGTATATTTTATTTTAAAACGAGTAGCTCTACCCGTTTAACAACAAAAAATTTAAAAATGATGGAGTGCGAATTAATGTTAAAATCTTAACATGTCAGTATACATAGCACGTTTTAATGACTGACGACTTGCTCATTCTGACCGAATATTTGTAAAGTTGAAGGAATAACTTGTTTTCTTGTAAATTTATTCAAGTGATATAATTTTCTGCTTTGCTGTACAAGGGACATAATTAAACCAAGAAAATATAATTAAAAGTATGTAATTGTATAACAATTTGTTAAAGATTTTACAAAATTTTACTATTGACAATAACAAATAATCAAATAAATGTCACAAGAAGTATGTAAAACATATAGTGCAACATACATCGATTTACTGCTTTTTTAACATCTCACATGTGTGTTAGTTTGCTTTAACAAATAACAATTTAAATCTGGTAGAGAAGGGGAACGACTAAGTAAGAAAGTAGAATTGGTGTAATAAATAATTCCGAAGTTCAACCGATAAAAAACAGGAGCTAATGATAACTTTAGCCCGTGACAGAAATTCCCCGAGGAAATCTCACCATAGCAATTTCATAAGAGTACACTTGCTCCTAGTAGATAATGAGCAAAACACTTGCAAAAGAGAAAGTTCAAGAGCAAACATGTCACGGAATTCAAAAAAATCAAACGGTTGGCAACATCGAGAACTGAGAGTGGTTAACAATCAGCCGTAATACAGAAGAGGTCAAGATTAAGACAGAGAGAGAACGAATTAAGGAGATGGAGTGTAAGAGAGTGAATGGAAAGAAACTTCTCGATGGACAAACATGAGAAGTAATACTGAACAGATGGAAACTGTGAACACTGTTCTAGAAGACAGATGTAAAGATAGACAAAGAGTATATTGTAAAGACATAAATAAACTGATAAATTCTTATCGCAAACACGTCCATATGAAAGCAATGATACTTATACATTCAAATATTTAAAGTTTGATGAAAATATCCTCCATATCAGCATCATAATCGTAACATTCAACTCCCCAAAGGTGCATGGGCCGTCAACAAAATCGTGCCAAGTTCCCAGGTCCAATGCCATCGGCTCAAGGTCTTTTCGTGTATACTTTATTCAATTCCGTCTCCAGTTTCCTTCTCCGTGTGTATTTAACCTGAGGGTTCTAAAACACGAACTGCCTGGTAATGCTTTCAGCAAGTGACCTCAGAGTGTGATTATTTGTACAGTTTATATCTGTACCGTTTATACGGCTTATGCTTCTTCCAGTTTACACATTTTCCCCATTATATAATCGCTATTTGAAGAGACATGGTCTGCAACCAGACGATACAACATGACCTCAAAATCCAGCCTCTGCAGACCCAAGAGGAACAGTCCCAACAACGATGGTTCGGCCATGTCTGCAGAGTGGGAGAAGATCGGTTACCGCGACAAAGATAGGAAGCCAAGAGCCAAGAATTCAGACCTCTAGGGTGACCGAGAGTTTGATGGGAGGACAACGTTAGACAATTTCTAAAGGACTAAAGACTAGATTGGAACCAAGCCAGGATGAAGACAGCCAGTAGGATAGTGTGGGCGCTCTCGCTGGCAAACCTCTACACCTCAGTGTAGAAGAGGAAGGGTTAAGTAAGTACTTGTCTGTGTTGTTGAAGTTCTATTCTTTCTTTAATTTTCTTGTTTGCTTAACGTTTCTATGGGACAGACTAGCCGCTTCCATGCCCAACACTCCTTAGTCGCCTCATCTTCTACACATGGAAAGATCTTAAAAGGGCGGCACATAACATGAAGACTTTGGCAACAATTTGTTCAAGGTCAATGCATCTGGGGGATCTGCAGAGTAATGGTGATACAGTTAACCTTTATATCCTTAATATTTATATCCTTGCTGTTTATAACCTTACTATTTATATCCTAAATATTTATATACTTACTGTTTATCTCCTTACTGTTTATATCCTTAATGTTTATATACTTACTTTTTATATCCTTACTGTTTATATTCTTACTACGAATATTTCCATTCTTAATGTTTATATACTTACTGCTTAAATCCTTACTGTTTATATCCTTACTATTTATATCCATAATGTTTATATACTTACTAGTTATATCATTATTGTTTATATCCTTAATGTTTATATCCTCACTGTTTATATCCTTACCATGTATCTCCTAACTGTTTATATCCTTACTATTTATATCCTTACTGTTAATATTCTTACTGTTTAAATCATTACAATTTATATTCCTACACTTTATATCCTTACTGTTTCTATTTTTACTATTTATATCCCTAAATAATTTATCCTTACTGTTCATATCCTTACTGTTTACATCCTTACTATTTATATTCTTACACTTTAAATTATTACTTTTTATATCCTTATTGTTTATATCCGTTCTCTTTATATCTTAACTCTTTATATCCTTAATATTTATATTATAATTGTTTATATCCTTACTATTTATATATTTATTGTTTATATTCATACTGTTTATATCTTAACTATTTATATCCGTACTATTTATATTAATACTATTTATATCCTTACTATTTATATCATTATTGTTTATATCCATACTGTTTATTATATTAGTTAAATCCTTACTATTTATATCTGTACTAACTGTTTATACCCTTACTGTTTATATTCTTATTGTTTATCTCCATTTTGTTTATATCTTAACTATTTATATCCTTACTATTTATAGCCTTACTATTTATATCCGTACTATTTATATCCTTACTGGTTATATAATTACTATGTATATCCTCAATATTTAATTCATTACTGTTTATATCCTAGCTATTTATATCCTTACTGTTTATATTCTTACTGTTTATATCTGTACTGTTTATATCCTTGCTATTTATAGCCTTATTATTTATATTCTTACTATTTATATCCATACTATTTATATCCTTATTATTTATATCCTTACTATTTATATTTTTACTGTTTATATCCTTACCGTTTATATCTTTACTGTTAATATCGTTATTGTTTATATCCTTACTGTTTATATCCTTACTGTTTATATCCTTACCATGTATATTTAGCTTTAATCCCTACCCTTGCATTATAGTTTTATATGGCAACCTGTTTAATGTCTACTTAAATATAATTTGGCCCCGTTTAGGCGAGGCTCGCTCTGTTCAACCTAGACACAAAATCCGTCGGTTATATTAAGCCACATGTCCAGATATAAACTACGTTGTGGTCTGTATTGCGATCTATTTTATCTCTACATCTTCCTCGTGAATATGTTCTCGCCTGTGACGCTTACATCTCTGCCTAGTACTACTTTGCATTTAATATCTTTAGTGTAATTAATGTGTATCCAATAATTATTATCCTTGATTTTGTTTACACAATAAATAAAACATTGAATATATAAAAAATTACTGCCACTAATGTTTAATTAGCTTACCTAAAAACTGAATGACAAAATACACCACTGACGTCAGCATACACATCCGAATAATGTCACGGTCTTGCGAGCTCAGCGTCATCCAGTATACGATAGACAGACCTACAAAAAGTAAGGGGGGAAGGAGGTATATTTACAACATCAGTGCTATTATCTTCCGCCTTCTTGCGTCAATGTTATGTTATTTTACCAGAAGAAACAATAAACCGTAAGACGATAGATGTTATAGTAACATCCGTGAACGAAATCTCAAAGCTATAATTGAACAAACAGTTTATGAAAGCTACACTACCAACATCAGTGTTATTTCTGTTAACTTCCAAAGGAGCACAGGGCCTTTAACACATCTACGTAAAGTCCTCCTGTACTGTGCTATCCGTTAGAGATCTTTCCACGTGTCATGTATGTCTCCTGTTCTCTTCTCCGAGAGTTTTTTTCGTTCTTCCTCTACCTCTCTTACCCTGAAGATTTCAGAATAAGAACTGCCTTGTATTGCTATCAACATGTTGGTCACTATATGTCCTATCCACGGCCAGTGTCTTCTTCTCATTCCCTGTTCCACTGGTACTTGTCTGGTTCTCGTCTGGTACTTGTCTGGTTCTCGTCTGGTACTTGTCTGATTCTCGTCTGGTACTTGTCTGGTTCTCGTCTGGTACTTGTCTGGTTCTCGTCTGGTACTTGTCTGGTTCTCGTCTGGTACTTGTCTGGTTCTCGTCTGGTACTTGTCTGGTTCTCGTCTGGTACTTGTCTGGTTCTCGTCTGGTACTTGTCTGGTTCTCGTCTGGTACTTGTCTGGTTCTCGTCATACATCCACGTTAGTGACGTTGCCGTACCATTTCAATTCTTCTATTCTACGCAAGCACGCATTTACGTCAGTCTTTAACTTAGTGGTTGTTGTATTTTGTTGTTCTCCATGTTTCACAGCCATACAATAGGACGTGTCAGTATTCGCTTTAATACTCTAGCTCGGTGTGCAAAAACTTCTGTGATAATCTACTGAAGTGACGAGACATACCAGTAAACTTCACTGTGTCATCAATTCGTTTTCTGCTACTTATGAGGCATAATATCACCAAAGGAGCTGTTCCTTTCGCAGGAGGCCTGCACCAAATCATTCGTGTACTCCTGCCACGACGGTTTCTTTAATTAATAATGTGTTATATGTGATGAGGTTGGCAACCCCATTATTAACTTCATATTAGTCGCCTCTTACGTCATGACAGAACTGAGAGAGCATAGTCCTATTTTTGTATCTGTATCATAGCGACTTTCCCCAATTCCTTACTGGAACTATACAGAGTCATCGCTGATACTCAGCTAAAAATTACTTTTTTCCCCACGATATTATAAGCATGATCAGTGAAGATATTTCCTTGCTCAGTGACCTTCGACCATGCCAGTTTGTGCGGATCAGTTTGATTTTGTTACTGCTTTTTGTTTCTATTAAACTGTTCTACATTGTTGCTTGTGTTCTGCTTCTCTCCTGAACATAGACAGACAGAGAAGCAGGCACAGGCAGATGGAAAGATACACAAGAACGAGAGGGAAAAACACACAAAGACAGAGAGACAAACAGAAATGCAGGCTGGCAGACAGTCAGAAACAGAGAGAAACAAAGTCAGGCAGTTATAGACAGAGAGAAAGAAAGCCAGACAATCAGAGACTGGGAGAAAAATAAACAGTCAGAGACAGACAGACAGGCAGACAGAGAGATGACAGGCAAACAGACATATATAAATGCGGGCAGGTAGAAAGATGAATAGATAGACAGATGACAGACAGACAGATAAACAGACAGGTAGACAGATACAGACAGACAGACAGACAGGCAGGCAGGCAGGCAGGCATGCAGAGAGGTAGGCAGACAGGCAGACAGACAGACAGACAGACAGACAGACAGATAGATAGATAGATAGATAGATAGATAGATAGATAGATAGATAGATAGATAGATAGATAGATAGATAGATAGATAGATAGATAGATAGATAGATAGATAGATAGATAGATAGATAGATAGATAGATAGATAGATAGTGTGGCCGGTGATGGGTAGAAGAACGAACTTATACACATCATTAGTTATAATTTTAACCTACTGATAATAGCGCCTCCATATAATCTTCCTGGCAATGAGACAAAATCCTCTCCACTGACCGATGGAGCCGTGTGCAACAAGTAGGATGGGAGAATTAGGGCCTGAAAAAGAAAAGGACAATTACTGATTAGCTCTATCGAAGTTTCGCAGCCTAGGAACAAAACCAATGCGTATGATCTTTAGCCTTCGATTACTTTAATTTCTAATAGGATGGTCGGAGTCGCTAAGACGTATGGCATCCGTCTCTAATTCTAAAGGTACTGGGTTCGCTTCCATTACAGGGAGTATAATTTATTGGAATTTTTTTTTCACAGCCAGTGGTTCCTTATGATGTCATACTCCCCCCTGATCTCATGCTTAGTGCGATCGGATGCCTATCCTTCACGGACAAGGACGAAAAAAGTAGAAGGTCCTGTGTGCAAGTTGCGCACGTTGAAAATCAATCGGCAGTTGGAAATCGTACAGAGTAGGTCATACGGTCGCTACCTTGACAAAATTTAAAAATTAGGAAACCTACCCACCATAAAAATAGTTATGGATTGTGTGATTCCTGTATACACACATTGGGATCCTCGCCGGTGCTACGGAGATAGTTCACTGTGCTGAGATCCTCCTTGTGTGATCTAAAGGAGGAGATCGGAGCACTGATGGAGTTGTCCAAGCGCAATGAAGATGGTCCTTAAATCTAAAACAAACCAAACCAAACCAAACTTAACCAAACCAACTTATGACAACTACCAAGCTCAATGTCCAATTTTCTCATTACATTTTGTATATTGTTGCGAAACTAACTGCACAACCTCCTGTTGTTAGTCGCCTCTTACGAATTGCATAGGGTAGCAATAGTTCAATTCATTTTTTGTCTACTAAGAGACCCCCCCCCCCCCCCCCCCTCACCCCACTTTCGTAGAAACACACCAGAGTAACGCTATCATGTAAAAGAAATTGCCACAGAACCCACTGCTTTAGGAATACTTGGGCTTTGGTGCAGGCATCTTGCACGTGAACCAGATGAGTGGTTACTCCAAGCTCCTTGAGCAAACGATCATGAAATTATGTCAAGAAAAACTCGTCCTCTGCCAGCAGCCATAATCTTCAGGATAACAGTACTCTTTTATACCTCCTCGTGCACCTTATGAGATTTAAAAAATTATGTCCGAACTTCTCTGCACTCCATTTATTTTAAACCTGCTTTTTATCGCAATCGTCTGCATATATAAAATTTATAGCTTTCTCATAAAATTATAATCAACATCTAAAACGCTTCGCCTCTAACATTTTTAGATTCTAAAATATCCATGTCTGCACCAAGCAGGGAGACATAGCTAATAAAATGTGATAAAGCATGCAGTTTATCTTCGACCGAATAGACATAACACATTTAGAAAGAGGAATAAAAGTGAATTTAAAGAGAAATTTATCTCCTTACCAAAGTAATGCGCAAATTCTGAAAGACAAATTATAAAACTCAAAAATTCAGTAATTTAAAGTGGGCGAGCGATTGAATGGGATAAAAGACCAAATATAATGGGAAACGATGTGGAAATGTGGGAAGCAGAAAATAAGTGAGATGATCATCTGAAACAAAAGTTAATGGGATATCGATTAAAGCTAAATATAATTCTGACATTCTTCCAAGTTATCGTTTAAAAGTCGTAAATAGAATATACACGAGCTTTATGTGAAGATTTGCTTTGAGGCGCAAGGAACAGTTGAACATAGTATTTAAATCATACACAATGTAAACAAGAACGAAAATAAGGAAGCTGTAGACGCTTGGGAGAAACAAAAGGAAGAAATAAGACGAAAGAGGGACAAATTAAAAAACAGAAAATGGACAGGTACTCTCAAAAATCGGTCTAGACACATCTTCGAGATGTCGCCGCTTCGCTGCACAAAATGAATGTTTAAAGACATATAGCCAACTAATCACTCTAAATATAATCATTGATTTATTCCCAGATGTAGGTCGTGTCACGATGCAGTATATCCAGCTGTTGAACATGGATACCTGACTCTGCTATTAAGTTAGAGCAGGCACAGGCAACGAGGAAACTGATCACCTCACCTCACTAAAGCTGAGTCCTAGTATTTATGACGTCTTTAAGTCTCTAACATGACTACCCTCTGCAGTATCTACTACATGACTGCCATTATCCTTTTAGCTCATTCACGTGCTAAACTCACAACTGTGGAATAAAGATCTGAAAACTTTCAGAATCTTTCACAGACGCTAATACTTTCAAGCTATTTTTTTTATTCCACCTGCACAAGCCGAATAATACACAATACAAATACAGGTTAGGGAGGTAATGATTGTGACTAAAAATTCGCATTAAAATACACGAAAGTGATCAGCACCTGGTGTTTTCATTCAAGAATGTACAAGCAAAGAAGGTAAGAAAGAAATGACACACTACGAAATAGAAAAGGGCGTAACAGGTACGCCAAAGGGTCCATTCAGATCCATTCACGTTACGCCATCACCGAAGCTCCTTACCGGTTATCTAACATAAATAACTGTAGAAAATGTTATCCAGGGATGTTGTATCTACGAAAAAAAAAATAGTGTGACAAAATAACTAATCCATCTTCCTTGAGAGATAACTTGTATATTTAAAAAAAAAAAATGAGATTGATACAAACAGCTGGCTATACGAGAGAGATGGATGTGGTTGTATATGTATGCTTCGGGACAGGTGTTTTACTGTGTCTAGTCATGACAATCAAAGTTAGAAGAATGTTATCTTCTTGTCTTAAATATTTTTACTCCAGAAATGATCTTTTCCACTTGTGAACTATGGCATCTGTTTCAGATGTGGTGTACTGCCAAAAGCTGTGCTTTATTCGGTGTTTCAATTTATTTAATGGATAGAAACACTTGCTTTCTACGTGACTTAAATTTCAACGCTCTCAGGCACACGTAGACAACCAATAAGATATAGGTATTTACTTCTGTGGGATCTCCTTTATTAATTCTGATCTCTCTAAATATCTACTTAGATACAGTTATATATCGTTTAAGGTTTCAGGGTATTTGAAATGTTGAACAAGTGCTACCTATAGATAACATTTATCTTTTTTTGAGAGCTGCTTCCTGAAATTTAATCGACAGAGTGGTGGAAAATTCAAACTAAATATATTTTATATAATTTTTTCTCTTACGTAGTTCACGAATAAAGTAAATTTATTTAACCTTTCTCGTGGGTTGTCAGTGGCAACGCGGGGAAAGTCTTTATTCCTAAGAAAACTGCGATGAAAAGTGACGGTGGGAGAAGGCTTGTCCAAAATGACTCTTAACATTCTTTCTGTTCATATCCCATGTTATCTACCAGTAGATTAAGCCCAGGGTTTTGGGATGGGCCACATTATTTTCCAACTCCTGAAATTTTAAAAGTCCGACTCCTGACTGTGACTCCGACTAGAGATTTTTTATTAATCATAAAATTCGGAGTTGGAGTATAACATTTTATTTTAAACCGACTCCAACTCTGACTTCAATAAAAACGAAAGACTGCACTGCCGTGATTCGGAGAAATTTCTGCCACTTTTAGCCGAGTGGTCTGCACTGTCTTGTTCTCTAATTTTTGTCTACGCCTACTTTTCAGTCTTATAGCTCCTAATGGCGCTATTTCTGGCATTGGTCATGTCAGTCTTACGTTGGACAGGCTAATTCCACCCCTTTACACGTGGACATCGGCATCTAGCTAAATGTCCTTTTATTCTGCCTTTCTAGTAGACGACGGCTAGTTCCCCGTACTTTTTTATTTACAGAGAATCGTGGACACGGGAGAAAACTTCTACCCTTTTAATTGTGCCACCCTCGTCTGGTCTCGCAAACACCGGTCGCTCGTAGATCCGCCAGCGCGGGGCCAGATTACGTCTTTTTCCTGTATCTTGAGTCGACCGGCGAATCTCTCCCCTAGGTCTTACATCTGAATTTGTTTCATCTAGTGCACGTGCAACTGCCACTTGCAGACTCTATCTGGATATTTAAGCAAGAGGTCTCTATCACTCAGTACCACTGTCTCAGGAAAATTCTGCCACTGGACAAAGTGATATTCTGTGCCAGAGCTAATAACTGTTGTTAGTGCAAGAATTATTCTGTCTTCGGTAAGCTCCTTTACTTATTTAATTCATTGGGGTGTTAGCTTAATCTTTTTTCCACTTGGTTTGTGTGTAGAATATTGCTGTAAAGAGTTTTTTTGCTATTTGATGTATATTGAGTGTAAGCCCAATGCTAAACTTTTGATAACTCATTCAGTGTTGTCCATACTTGAATGATTATCACTAGGGTCCCTATAGTTAGCGGGGAAAGGTGTGAATACCTAACAGTGGTCGCGTTTTACCAGAGCGTGTGAGACTATATTTTTAGCCGCAGATCACTTTGTGACGCAGCGCGTCAGAAACGTGTGGCGCGTAAACAGAAACCTAGGGCGGGGACTACAGAGGTAGCGTTTCCTAGGCACAACTGAGCAAAGAAGGTGAGAAACGGGGTTTGTTTTGATTTTGTGAGTGAGAGAACCGGCGAGTGGAAAGTGGAAGTTTTTTATATTTGGCATGGGTGAGAGACTAACTAAGGAAGAGTAGGCTACAGGTAGTAATGAGATATCGCATCGCTGTATATTTTCACAGCCTTTACCAGCACATTTGTCTGTGCTTCCTGATGTGATTTGCTGCTGTCAGGGGATTACAATTTTCTACATAATAAATATTACCAGGCAGTCTACGTCATACTGCCAGGTTTCAGTTATAAGGCTGGTGTGTGGATTACGTAACCACAGCCTATTGCTGAAAGTGTCTATCGCTTCAGCATATACGGGCTATCGCCTTTGCCATTCAGTCGTTTTCGGCAACACTGACTGACCCATTAGCAGCCAGCTGATTTGGAGTATACCACTGTACATCAATTTGTGTTACCTACACGTAAGCAGTAGCCTTGCGTCCTGGATTATTTACTTAAAACACTTATTGCCACCAGTTGCAGTTAACCATCATCTCGACACCTACGGGCTTGGTCCTTTGCCAAACAGTCAGTTTCGGCAACATTGTCCGACTCATTGATAGCCGGTTACCTCTGAGTATACTGACATAACGACCGAGAGAAGTAGTCAGTTGCCGGTACTCGTAACCTGTGTTATAGTTCAAGTCGTCATTATCCAGTATAAGAGATGCCCCAGCGCGCCTACTGGATACTCGCTCGCCAGCATAAGTTCTCGTCAATTGGATAGATTTGGATCAGTAGGTACAAGTATTCTTGCACTCGTTTTAATCTCATCAACCTGCTAGTGTGGCCTCCCGCCACCGGAAATTGTGAATGCACAGGATTTATTACGACACTGTTACATAGAGAGCTTATCTCCATAGCCTGTACATTTCAACCTAGGTGGAACAGTGAAGTGGTTTTTCTTCTAGCAGAGACGGTAACTTACTTACCAAAATTATTATAATAAGGAGTTGCCGTTTCCTCGCGAAACTGGGAGCCTAACCCCTTTAGTTAGATTTTCTTGGAGGTGAGAAAGTGTACGGGTGTTGGTAGTTTGGAGTGAGACGTTTTGCCTGAGAGAATGGGTGAAGTCTTGTGTTATTTGTCTGTGGTTGTAATATTGATACATTCTCTAGCTCTTCAGAGCTAGTTAAGGCATTACTTATTATTTTTTGGTTCAATGTTGTGGTTTCTTTAATAAATATATTTATATGTACTAAGCGGTCAGAATTCACTCTATTCTAACTGTCACTTAATGTTTGCTGTAGTAGATTATTCTATTTAACATTGGAGGACGGACAAGTGTACGACATCTTAAACAGAGTAAAAGTATGGCAGGGAAGTAGACCCAAGATATTTGATTATATCTCTCTTCTCTCCAAAACTCCTACCTCTCTCCATATTTTCATTAGTGACTTTAATTTTCTCTATTTCAGACATTCTCTATTTCCATACTCGCGACATCTACGACTCCGACTCCCGACTCTGACACCATAGCCCTGTTTAGACCACAACATCTTTTATGTTTGTACATGTACCCTAATATAACCTACGGGCCCTGAGTCTATATTGAATGGAAAATGCCTCGCCAAAACGAGGCAAACTTTTATTTTTTATTAAAATGTAACCTACTGGTAGAGCACTGTGGGCTGGTACAGATCCCCTGCCCTGAGGTAACCTGTCCTGCTAGATTGATGCTACATTCTTGAACTTAAATCTAAGCTGCTGTGCTCGGATAATCTTTGCGCTTAATTAAAGGCCAACTTGCTTCATGTTCTGCTATTTCACCCCAGTGGTTTACATAAAATATGGCTTAAGGCTGTAAAAATATCTCTTTCAAATTTCAACAGCGATGACTCTTGCTTTAATTATTTATTTTTCACTTTTTTTTTTCCTTCAACTATTATCGTGAAATGTAGTGGGAAGCTGAAGTTAGCGTACTTGATGCACGTGTGTTGCACTTGAAGCAAGTGTGTCGTACTTGAGGAATGTATGTCGTACTTGAGGCAAGTGTGTCGTACTGGAGGCACGTGTGTCGTATGGAGGCACGTGTGTAGTTCTTGAGGCGTGTGTCGTACGTGAGGCAAGTGTGTCGTTCTTGAGGGAAGTGTGTCGTACTGGAAGAACGTGTGTCGTACTGGAGGCACGTGTGTCGTTCTTGAGGCGTGTGTCGTACTTGAGGGAAGTGTGTCGTTCTTGAGGCAAGTGTGTCGTACTGGAGGCACGTGTGTCGTTCTTGAGGCGGGTGTCGTACTTGAGGCAAGTGTGTCGTTCTTGAGGCATGTGTGTCGTTCTTGAGCCAAGTATGTCGTACTGGAGGCATGTGTGCCACACTGGAGGCACGTGTGACGTTCTTGAGACGTGTGTCGTTTTTTTTCTCTAACCAGCGCACTCGAGCTTTCCAGCTCTTTTGGCCCAATGACATGTCATTGCGAGGCTGGGGGGTCAGTGGACTTTCCTTCCTACCCGGTCAGGAGCTTCGCTCCTTCCCATCCACACGGGATTTATGTGCAGGAGCCATTCAGGTTATTAAGTCAAATTTCCGGTCGTAAACATTCCTTCAAACGCTGACGCCCGGGTTTGAACCATGAAAACCTGGTCGCCAGTACAACGCCGTAGCCAATACACCAGTGCGGCTCTGTCGTACTTGAGGCAAGTGTGGCGTAATTGAGGCACGTGTGTCGTTCTTGAGGCAAGTGTGTCGTACTTAAGGCAAGTGTGTCGTACTTGAGGCAAGTGTGTCATATTAGATGCAAGTGAGTCGTACTTGAGGAGAGTGTGTTGTACCAGAGGCAAGTGTGTAGTGCAAGTGTATCGTACTTGAGGCAAGTGTATAACACATGCGGCAAGTGAGTCGTACTGGAGGTAAGTGTGTAGTAATTGACGGTAGTGTACAGTACTTGAGTCAAGTGTGTCGTACTTGAGGCAGGTGTGGCGTACTTGAGACAAGTGTGGCGTACTTGAGGTAAGCGTGTCCTGCGTGAGGCGAGTGTGTCGTACGTGAGGCAAGCGTGTCGTACGTGATATACGTGTGTCGTACGTGAGGTAAGTGTATCGTATGTGAGGTAAGTGTGTCGTCCGTGAGGTAAGTGTGTCGTACGTGAGGCAAGTGCGTAGTACTTCAGGCAAGTGTGTCGTACTTGAGGCAAGCGTATAATAATTGAGGCAAGTGTTTAGTACTTCAGGCAAGTGTGTCGTTTACGCTGCTTTCAGCTCGCTCTTTTGCAGGATTTCTGTGATGTTGTTTATCCATCTGCCGCCTTGGTCTTCTCCGTGCCCTGAAACTAAATCTTCAGTTGTTGTAGGCGCGTTGCGGTAATTACCAGGGCTCCATTCTCATTAGATGACCAAACCACTTGCTTTTCTGTGTCTCTGTACATTTGATGAAGGATGTAGTTCCGACCATTTTTCTGATGTTATTATTTCTTATCCTGTCTCTCCTGGAAAACATTAATGGCTTTTCTTAAACTTTTCATCACACAGGATGTGGTTTTTTCCTTATTTGTTTATATGTGGTTTTTCTCTCCTGTGTTTTGTTCAGTGACCATGTTTGACACTGACAGCAAAGAGTTGGTAAAAATATACGATTCATCAGCTGTCGTTTAGTTTCCATACTGATATTCTGATGTTTGCGGAGTGGCGATAGTTGGTAAGTCTCTGCGCTACTTTTCTGACATCTTGTCTCAATGTTTCTGTCAAGCCCTCCACGTGAACATGGTGTTTTTTTTTAATTTACGAGGCCTTGCTTGAATTACTGCTTACTAATTCAACTATCCACTGTGACGAGATTAACTCATTCATTACATTTTAATGTGCCGTCCTGTAATTCATTCTGTGCTCTTCCCTTTCTTTATCCCTCCTCTGACAGTAATTGTGATTTTCGATTCATTAATTACACTTTCTTTCTTCAATTTTCTTCATGTCTGGGCTTCATCGACGACATTTACTGATTACTGTAATCACTGACTTTCGTTTGAACCCATATTAACTCCTGGATCTGTAGAGTGAAAGCTTCTTTACGAGTGCGTAATAAATTTCTGACTAGACAGTGAATTAATACGTTAACAGAGCGGAGATGGCCACAGTCAGTTGTCTTATCACTAATACGGCGCTAAGGAAGGATCCCGTTACACGCCCATTGAGGCTTATTGGGAATATGGTGTTAGGCACATATTTTCTTGACCATCAGCACACTAGGGGTGATGTGGTCAGCATCACGCCGGCCGCCTTAACCAGAGTTGCTCTGGTACCCAATTGGGGCTGAGTCGACCCAGGAGCCGTTTGCGGCCTAAAAAAATCCCACCTCATCTGGAGATCGAACCATAGACCACTGAGCTAGGACGCCAGTGCACTAACCCCTATGCTACCGCGGCTCCCAATACGGCGCTAGATACCCCCGATTTCTGTCTGGAAGGGAACAAGAACCCAGGTTTGTTGCGTGATAGTTGTTTGTTTGCACAGGAACGTGTCGGAAAATATCAATCTGAAGACAGATAAAAGACACGTACTTAAGATAAAAATGGGATTTTAGAACACGAAAAATGATGTAATTGTTTCCGGGCAGATTTGTGGTAGGCAATAGTTACGATAAGTTGTCAATCTGGAAATATATTATCAATGATAGATCTATGAACTCGTTACCTTTAAAAACCATCGGTAGACATTCTGAATTTTGGCTTTGTTTGACCACCGCTGCAGATCAATTGGAGAAGTCCCGTGACATCCACCACTGTTGCTGTATTTAGCATACTTACACATGAAAGAGTCCCATTGGCAGAGTGGTTAGAGCGCTTGCTCCTGAGGTAAAGAAATCGGGTTCGAAATCAGGTTGCATCATGCCCCAGTCTACCCAGATGTAAAATTGGAAACCTTACTCTGCTCTTGAGTAGGGGAAGTTAAAGGCAGCAAGTACGAGAAAGGGTCACCCAACCTCACAATGCTGAGATCAATTGCAGATGATGTCGCTACCTTAAGGCCTTATCTACTATGGGGCTACATTTATCTTCAAACGTATGCTGCCATATTACACTGATCCATCTGTTTATTTTGTCTGTTCCATGGCTAGGACCAACATTCGTTATTGATATCCCGGGACATTCTGGTTTCTTCAAATTTAGTCCTGGTAAATAGTGGACGGAACAATTCCGGTTATATCTGTTCTCTCTGTTTCAACAATTACTTTGTTATCATGCTTTGAATTAATGTTATTATCATCACGATATCTTGTGTAAATACTGAAAGAGGCTTTGTAAAACTGAAAGTATAAAGGGAATTCACACACAGAGAAACCCGTCTTGGTAGACAATTTAGTGATGACACTATCTGCAGGAGAAGTTACAAATCGTAATTTGAAAGGTTACTTAAGAGATCGGAAGAAGTCGGGCCACATTTGGAAACTGTGGTAATGTTTTTAAATTGTAAAATGGTATTTAAAATACGCGGAGGAAATTGTTGGGATAAACACGCATGTTTGAATACAATTGGCTGGGCAATTCTAGATGTTATAAACAACACTTATGATTTGAGCCTGGTCAGATTGTAGCAACCCCGTGGGTGGGGCGAAAGTTGCAATATAATCTGACACTTTCACCGCGGTAGAGTGATTAGAGTGATTCACAGAGCACTGTGAAATTGACTAGTGAAGAAGACAACCAGCTATCCAGAGTAAGGAATAGGATCAGAATTTCATTTATCAGACCGGACCTTGTTTGAGCATCTTGTGGACATATATCCCAGGAAAAACTCAACCTACAGTAACACAGAAAGCCAGAATCCTAGAAATCTGAAAACACAAAGTCAGAGTGGAACCCTAGTTTAAAGTAGTACCCCAGACTGCGTGTAAGAGGCACCTTAAACAAGTTGCCTTAACTATTGCACTGAGCCAGGAGTCAGTATACCTAAAACACATCTTAGGTTGAGTTGTACATTTTAAAACTCTATATTTTGCATTTATTAACGCCTCATATTAATGATCAGAGATGGTAAAGTTCTGAGGTAGATGGAATGGTGGAAATAAAAAAGGGGGGGGGGTGGTGGGAGTGCATACTATAGAAACGACAATCACCTCTGGTCAGTCAAACATGAACTAGAAACTAAGGATGGTCTATTTACGCCTCTGCACTCACGCTCATACTCAAATACTTCTCTTGGCTCTCATATATCACTAGATCACTTAATCTAAATCACAACATGTCCGAATCACACAGAAATAACTCCTTTCTACAATATTCACAACTCTACTTGAAAACTTATAATCACACATCCGAATCTCTCAGCCGACTCTCAAAATCTACCTATTACAACCAACTCACTGTTAGCTCACTCACTCCCACCTAAAACACGAGACCAGTAACTAGATCTCTTTCTGCCAAAAATCATGCATAAAGTATTCACACCAGTGAACACGACATGCTCACTACAATAAATAACACATACACCTTCCTATTCCTTACCCATACTATTCTTATTTACTACTGTTCCACAACAGTTTACCTCCTCTTCTAGAAGGAAATCCCATTTCCTAAACATGTGCATATGTAAACACAGTATTCCTAGTTACATAACAATTAATCATTCATCCAAGCACATTCACGTATACCTTTATAATAAACTTGTAATGAATTTAAATAAACATAAAAAATAAGCAAACTATATTAATTTTATATATATCATAGACATAACTATCGTTATAATTAATTAATACAAGAATAATTATTACACTGACTGTACTAAATATAGTTCTTAAACAACTAATATAATCATTGAAAACTATAAAGTTCCTGTGCCATTGAAATCAACCAATTCCTTCGGCACCAAAATTATTGTTAATCAATCAAGGAAAAACACAGTTCACCAGTCAATATAAATCACTCACTGACACCATGTTCATGGTTGTATAATGCGTTTCATTAGAAGTAGCCTGCTACTAATGTATATAACTGGATGGAGTGTACCATCACGTTCCTGTATAAGACATCCACCAACACCTACAGATGATGCATCTATTCTGATGATACAATTTACGACTCAGATCGGGTAAAATTAGTATAGGTTGTCTTGAAAAAACTCTCTGCAACTTTCGCAACGCATCATCGCACTCTGGCGTTCACACTATCTTCCTTTACTCGTTTTTCTATGCCATAGATGAAAAGATAGCTAACAGAAGCAAGAAGTGTGGAATGACCATGTTATCAACAATAAGACCCAATAGATTTATAGGTTGGTTCTAAATTTTGGGGCTCCTAAGCATCTAAATATTATGTTGTTGCTAACCTATTGTTGAATGGGAACCTCTCTTTGTCTGTAAAATTTAATTGGTTGGACCTATCAACTTTCTACTTCTCAGTAAAATGTAGTACTGGGGATGTAATAAGTATTTGTTCTTCCATACTTTCGTCTGTTCTGGATTACATTCTTTTACTTGTGGCACATTACCCAGGATTAAATCCACAACCGAAGAATCGATTGCACATGAGGACCCCATCCAGATAGAAAAGGTGTGTCAATCTTAAAGACAGCAACAGGATACTTTTCTATCTTGCATCCAAATGTTACACAGGTTGCTGTTTTATTGGTGACTGCTGAACTATCAGCTTGGGATCTTCTCACACCAGCAGTTGCACAACCACTATCCGTCAGTACAGTTACCGGTTTATTACCAACAAAACCACTATGAAATTTTAAACATTCAGTATTATGTACTGCTCAAAGAGCTGGTAATGGGTGGCCACAATTAAGAGTTGGCTTACCCACTGGTTGAAACAAAGACTGACAATTTCTACATTGTGTATCTTTAATCGTTTCAATCCTATGCACTAGATAAGCATGTTCTTGTTTAGGGCCCTTACAAAATCTTGCAATATGTCCGCGGGATCCACACTGATAGCAATGTCTCACATCATTGTTTACTTTCTGAGGACTGCCTTGTGGGCTGATTTAGAGGAAGCCTCTTGGATATCTTCTTGCGTTCCTACAAAGTCATGCGATTTGGTAATATGATCCACAATAATAGCAACTCTATCTATCCTGTACCTTCTGAGGATTTTCTCTCATATCATGTGTTTGCATTCGTGGTCCAGATTTCCTGAAACTAACCCATCTCTGACTTCTGGGCTTTTCATCCTGCCTTTTTTGAGCTGCATAAGCCACAAAATTCTCTTCCGATTCCACCGTTTGCACTTCTCTATCCGGGCGTGCGGTCATGTACTGCTGACACAATAGAGACATGCTCTGTAAATCTTTTAGTTTTCGTTCCTTAATAAATGCCTCTTGGTCAGGGGGACATGCTGTCATAACCTTATCTCTGAGAATAAGGTCTATAAAACTGTCATAATCCTTTGGTATCCCTGACAATTCTACCCAATGATCAAAGTACTGAGACATTTTACTGATAAACAAATGGAAGGCGTCTCCTTTGACCGGAGTTATTTGGTTCAGTCTTAATCAAAAACCATTTTCTGTAAGCCGATATTTACGCAATAAGACCTCTTTCATAACGTCGTAGTTAGTCCGGTCCTTCTCTTGAAGACAGATACAAGCTAGAAGCGCCTGATCAGATACACGGTGTATAAGGATCGAATCCCATTGATCCATCTCCCATCTAAACGCTTTAGCTATGATATCATAGCGAGAAAGATACGAGTCCATGACATCGCATTTCTCGTTGAACATTGGTAATTTTGGTTCATATGCAGAATCATTGGCTTTCTTCTCCCTTTCTGAACTTGAAAATTGATGTTTCCATTTCTTTAGTTCCAATTCCACTGTTAGTTTTTTTGGCGCCAATCCTTTTCATCTCTAAATCAGCATCTATTTTAGCTTTCTGAAGATCATGATCTGGTTGTCTATCAGCCCTCTCATTATCTTCTTTCTGCTTCTTCTCTACCCTTTCTTCTTCTTTTTACTTCTTCTCTGCCATTTCTTCTTCTTCTTTTTGCTTCGTCTCTACATATTCTTCGAGAGCAGGTCCTGATTTACCAAGCAACTTACCAGCCTTAATGAAATCTAGTAAGCTGGTCATACTTGTTGATTTAGACTAAACCAAGCACCAGTGCTGTCTTTAAATATTATCTGAAATATCAGAATGTTCTACACTATTTCTTTATACTACCTATATTCACCATCAAGTAATAATGGACCGTATTATATCAGTCATTCAATCGCTCAATCTTCCAATAATCTATAACTCTAGAAATTAAATGAAAAATACTAATTGATAGACATTAATGACTCACTAACACAAATACGAATGGTGATATAAAATGATAATGACGTAACAACATGATACAAAAACCATCAGGCTAGGCGGATAGGAATGAAAGAAAAAGTGAGAACAGAATTAGATATATTTACATATATGTGCCTGCATGACGTTCAAAAACAGTGGAACTGCTGTAAAACGTATATAAACGATAGAAGACAATGTCATGAGGACACCACAAAAAACCCGACGAGAGTACTCGGTATATACAATACAATATTTAAACGTACCCCACAGTGTACAGCTAACGCTTGTCGTAGATTTTAGATAGGTATTTCAGATAGATAGGTCCCGTCTGAATAGAACTGAAAAAAAGGTGGTACTCAATGAGAGATAAGGTAAAGAAATAGATTCCACGAGTGAAATGGTGAAAGGTAGAGTCTGTCCCTGGATTGAGAAGATACTTTAGTCCAGCCTATCATTTACGACTGAAATTAGTTGATCAGACAGTATACCTCTCTATATATATGAACATAGACACTATAACCACTCACATACGAGATACACACACACAGATAAGTGACGACAATTAGACGCACAAACGTGAAACTATATTAATGGTGTAGGGATATTGGGACGAGCTGACCGACACAGGTAATAAGTTTTTATGCTAATGTTTATTTATCATAAAGAAACATCACAACATTTATTATAAAAAAAATATCAGAATATATAAATCATAGGTTACAGAATTAATAAATAAATACACATATAAGTGCAATCCCCTCTGTTGAGACAAGTTCCCACAAGAAGAAGTTAATTAACCCCCAAAAGATTAAAAGATTAGCACTATGGTCTAGAATTTTGCTATACTGTAAAGAACAGAGTTTCTAGTTTATCTATTCTGAAATGAACAGTATTAGCAAACATAAGAAGAAAAAACAAAGTGAGTATATTAGTTATACAATATAAGAATTATTCATTCTTTCTTTCTCTCGCTTCAGACAAACATGTGGCCACATTTCAATCGCGCTTACCTAATTTGTTGATTAACAACGTCTGGAACATATCTCCATGGTACAAACAGCAACTCCAGGGTTTGGGTTGTTTTGGCAAAATAAGCCCCAGCTCATCGAAGTTTGATTAATCCGGTTATTTGAGGAACGCCTATTTCGTTACTGTAAATTGGATCTGTTTATTTCACATCAATTAGTCCAGGTAGGAAACTATTTGCGCGTTCTAGTGTTCACAGTATCATTAGCTGGTAATTCCAATACTTAAGAAAAGAATGTCAGGGATGTAAATCTCTCGGGATAAAAATCCTCGTCACACCACAGTGATCGGTAGTTGGAAATGTTAACTTTTATACTTCGCCACAGCGGGCTAAATGTACATAAAATTGGAAAAGAAATCTGGGTAGCTAAATGTCCAGTTATTGTTAGTGTCATATATTTGTCCGCTCTCTCTCTCTCTCTCTCTCTCTCTCTCTCTCTCTCTCTCTCTCTCTAAGTGAAACAAGAGGCCAACCAGGTAAACCTTGGAGAACCGATATATTTTTACATAAGAATGTTTCTTTTTGTATTTGTTGGAATAGACTTAGACCCTTTCTCAGATTAAGGTGCAGGCCGCTGGTAGGTTTTGGGTTGTGACCCATACTAGATATAGGAAGAAAATACAACCATATAATCACAATAACAGTTCTATCCTACCCCGCGTAAAATTTATAATTTATTATAATCCACTCGGTTATTAAATTTAGAAAAGAGACTACAAGTGTAGACCTAATTTATCGTTTACATTTTAAAAAATCCCCGTGAAATAAGCGCTAGTCATTGATAAAATTACTCATCTTGAATTAGAAATAAATATATATTTCGTCAGTACTCATAATGAATAGTGCATTTACTAGTCGATTAAAATATCTCTTACTGGTTAATAGCTTACTTACTTAGTCGTTCCCCTTCTACCGTGAGGTGTAGAGGTTTGGAAGAGAGAGCGCCAGACCATTCTATCGGCTGTCTTCTTCCTGGCCTGGTTCCATTCTAGTCCTCGGTCCTTCAAAGATTGTCTAATGTTGTCCTCCCAGCGGACTCTGGGTCGTCCTGGAGGTCTGGATCCCTGGCTCTTTGTTTCCCATGCTTGTCGTGGTAGCCGATCTTCTCCCATTCTGCAGACATGGCCAAACCATCTTAGTTGGGACTGTTCTATTTGGGTCTGCAGCGGATGGGATTTTAGGCCTTGACGGATCGTCTGGTTGCGGACCATGTCTCTTCTTGTTACTTCAACCACTTTCCTCAGATACCTCATTTCTGAGGTTTGGATCTGGCTTTTGTGGGTTATAGTCATTGCCCACGACTCGCATCCATATGTCAAGACTGGGACATAGGTGGAGCGGTATACATCCATCTTCGTTTTCTTACCAACCTCTTTCTTGCTGAGGAATCCACGATTTATGGCCTGAAAAAGTCTCCCAGCCGCTGCTGTTCGAGTGGCCAACTCTTCTTTGATGCCTCCCTTTCGGTCTATAATAGCTCCGAGATATTTAAAGTGGTCGACCTGCTCCAGGACCTGTTCTCCCAACTTAATCTGATGTTTTCTTTCTTCTCGTGATATCACCATGGATTTTGTTTTAGAGCTGCTTATGACCATCTCTCTCTTCTCCAGCTCTTCCTTCCAGACTTGCAGGTTGGATTGGAGATGTGCCTCTGATTTAGCAATCAGGGCAACATCATCAGCAAATGCCAGCTCCAAAATATAGACCTGTTTCATCTTCCAGTACCCCACTGAATACTTTCTTGTTCTCTCCTTACATGCCTTGATGACATCGTCCATAAGGAGTATGAAGAGGTAAGGTGATAGGATATCACCTTGTCTTACACCAGTGGTGGCCCTGAACTCTTCTGACTTATGGTTTGCTGTCCTCACATAATTTCTGCAAGACTTGTAGAAGCTCTGTATAGCATGAATCAGAGGTGCTGGAATATTCTTCCTTGCCAAACAGTCCCAAAGTTTGCTCCAGGGGACCCTGTCAAACGCCTTTTCCAGATCTATGAAACAAAGATGGATCTCACTCTTATACTCAAGGGCCTTTTCACTCAGCTGTCTGAGTGTGAAGATTAGGTCTTGAGTACTTCGGTTTGCTCGGAATCCTCACTGGACCTCATCCAATTGTGGCTCAGCTAGACGTCGGAGTCTCTGCTCTAGGATTCTAGAGTAGATTTTACCAGGGACACTGAGAAGGGATATGCCTCTATGGTTTCCACATTGTCGATTGTCACCCTTTTTGAAAATTGGTGTTATGATGGCAATCTCCCAATCCTTTGGTATGGTCTTATTGCACCATGCTGCCTGTAGGACCTTTAGGAGTAATAGGTCGCCTGATGCTCCCATGTACTTAACCATTTCTGGTGTTATACCACCATGCCCTGCTGCTTTGCCCATCTTGATTTTCTCTAGTGCTGCCCTCAGTTCTTCCATCTTTATGTCATCTTCACCATCATTGGTTTTCTCTTCTGTGCTAGTGGTTATCATTTCTGATGCTTCACCATGCTCACCATCCAGGAGTTCTGAGAAATATTCTTTCCATCTTTCCATTACTTCCCTTGGGGCAGTAAGCAATTTGCCTTGCTTGTCCTTTATAAATTTGAGAGGACATTGTTTTTCCTTCCTCATGTTCTTTAGGGTCTTATAGAACAATTTCTGGTTTTCTTGTGCGTCTTTTTCTAGCTTTTCTCCAAATTCTTCCCAGGACTTCTGTTTTGCTGCTAGCACTTTGTTCTTTGCTTCTGTTCTGAGTGTCACATATTCTCTATATTTTTCCATTTGTCCTGTTGTGTTTTTTAGCTCCTAAGTATTGTTTCCATGCCATTTTCTTCTCTCTTATTTTCTCTTTGACTTCCTCTGTCCACCAAGGTGTCCTCTTTCTCTGGTTCCCAAGTCGGACTTCACCGCATGCTTCTGCAGCAGCTGTCTTTATGATATCCTTGAATTTAATCCAGAGGGTTTCCAAGTCATCAGGTCGTTCTTCTGTGTTGCTCACTGCTGTAGCAATAAGCCCCTGATATCTGGTCTTAATTTCTGGCTCTCTCAGCTTGTAGGTCCTAATGCTCATTTCTCCTGCTCGTTTACTTGGTTTTTTTGCGTGATGTTGGGCAGTTCCTAGGCTGAGCAACTCTTACAGTTGTTCGTTTGATTGTTAGCAGGTAGTGATCACTTCCAATCTCTGGCCCCCTCCAGACTCTTGCATCTCGGACATATCTGAATGAGCTTCTCCGAACAATGGCATAGTCGATCACTGACTTCTCATTCTTGGTTGGTTCACATCTAGTGTATGCATGTATGCGCTTATGGGGGAACTTTGTGTTTGTAATGATCAGATTCTGCTCACTGCAGAATCTAAGGAGTCGCTTTCCATTGTCATTGAGAGTATCTTCTCCATATCTTCCGATAACTCCACCCCATCTAGCATGGTCATTTCCAACTCTGGTATTAAAATCTCCGAGCATGATAACTTCATCTAGGCAGTCATCCACTGTCCTTTGAAGCAGCTCAAAGAATTCCTCCTTGACCTCTGCTCTCTCATCCTCATTTAGCCCATACACTATGACCAGGTTGACTATGGTTTCTCCTTCTTTTAGTTTTACAACCATAATGCGCTCCGAGACAAAGTTCCATCCCTTGATACTATCTTTTTGATTTTGGGCCACAATGCAACCCACGCCCCCTTTAGCTCTTTCAGATATGGGTACACCACTGTAGAGCAACGTGTTGCCATCGAGATCCATGACTCCTTGTCCTTTTTTCTTCGTTTCCGTTATAGCCAGGATTTCTAGTTTTGCTTTCCTCATCTCTTCCACCAGCTCCTCTTCCTTCCCATTTATACTTCTTGTGTTCCAAGTTCCATAAGTCGTAGTCCGTAGTCCGTTCCAGTTCGTCGCCTTTAGAATCAGTCCGGTTTTCTCTCTTGTATTGCTCGTAATCATAGTTTAAGACAAACAGGTGATTGGCCTGTTGTGCCTTTGCATGGTGGAGGGGCTGCCTCCTTACGGCCTCCATGCAGGCCGCCCTCCTCCTTTTTCATCCGGGCTTGGGACCGGCATTGGCGGAGTTCTGGTTAATAGCAATTAATTATATCGACACTACAGCCGGAACAATTTCGCTATAAATTATTTTGATTCTGCTAGTCAATTAACACACACAAAATCCTAGTAAAATATCAATGACGAACTTAACAATTAAATCACTCAAGAGGCTATTATAAATATTTACCGCGTACCCTGATTACCCCCAGAGCTATGCCAGAGGGAGTTTTACTCCTGGAAGGTTCTACCAAGCTGGACAGGTTTGCGTGGGCAGGGGTCAGACTAAAGCAGACACCCTGGTCCTCCAGGTTGGGGGTTTTAGGATAGGACTGACACCCCTGTCTATGTTAAAAAAAAAAATTGAAGTTACGGAAACAACAACGAATAAACAAACTTTGCTGCGGGACGGACATCCGGAGTCTGAGGCTCGTATGACTGTCAGTGGTGAAAACCGAAAGGAAGCCACTGACATGAGAACGGACGTCCTGACCGCAAAACATAGAATAGGATTTTGGAATGTCAGGACAATGAATGAGACGGGTAAACTAAAACAGGTCACGGCAGAAATGAGAAACTATAGGTTACACATTCTAGGGATAAGCGAGAGCAGATGGACAGGGGCAGGAAAAGTTAAAACAGCAACAGGAGAAATAGTACTTTACTCTGGAAGAGAGGATGGACAGCACAATGAAGGTGTAGCCATTATTCTACAGAAAGGAATAGACAGGACATTACTGGAATGGAAACCCATCAACAACAGACTGATAAGATTAAGATTGAGAAGTAGATTCACCAATACTACAATAATACAATGCTACGCACCAACGAATGAGAGCGAAGAAGAGGTCAAGGATGAATTATATCAACAACTGCAGAAAGAAATGGAGGACACACCTAGATATAATCTTATTATAGTAATGGGAGACCTCAATGCGAAAGCTGGTACACGCAATACATATAATGAAAGAGTAATGGGGAAATGCGGCAGCGGAACAGCAAACGAAAATGTGGATAAATTAATAAGTTTCTGTAGTATTAGCAACCTGGTCATTGGAGGAACACTTTTTACACATAAAGAAATTCACAAATTAACATGGGAATCACCAAATGGTCGGGACAGAAACCAGATAGACCACATCATGATTAACGGTAGATGGAGACATGCATTACAAGATGTGAAGTTAAGAAGAGGTGCAGATGTGATCACCATTTAGTAGTAGCAAAACTGAAAGTGAAACTAAGAAGGGCTGGACCACCTGTAACTACACAGAACAGGTTTGACATCAGCAAATTGAAGGACCACCTTACCAGAAAAGCTTTTGCAGCTGACATAAAGAAACGATATCAATTTGCCAAAAGTCAGGAAAAGACATGGACTGATGATATAGACCAGAAATTCTTAACCATTTCAACAATATATAAGGAAAGCAGCAAATCATGCTTGGGGTTCCAGGAAATGAAGAAGCAAGACTGGATAACACCAGAAACATTAAACAGCATAACACTGAGAAAGGAAATGAAAAGAAAGAAAACAGAAGCGAAGTCCCCCAGGTTAAAGCAACTATATAGCGAACAGTACAGTCAGCTGGACAAGGAAGTTAATTTAAATGCCAAACCCGAGCCAACAAAAGGAATTTCCTAGACGATCTTGCTAGACAGGCAGAAGAGGCAGCACTGAGAAATGAACAAAGCACAGTATACAAAATAACTAAATTCATCAGCGGAGAACGAGGTGCAAACAATATTACATTAGTAAGAGATAAGCAAGGAAATCTCATCACGACAGCAGAGGGACAGGAAAGAAGATGGGCAGAGCACTTCAGAGAAACTCTGAACAAGGAACCACCAGAGACACAATTGAATGTTCCTGAGGCTGAAAACGATCTAGATGTAAATACAGACATTCCACAAAAAGAAGAAATCATCACAGCAATCAAAGGGTTAGCCGCGGTAATTCCAGCTCCAATAGCGTATATTAAAGTTTTTTCGCGGACCTTCGGTCCCGAGAAAATGTTTGCTGGAGGCGTCTCAATAGCGAAGTAGTTTTATAGCGGCAGTACACGCGAGGGCAAGTTCGGGGCACAGCGGATTGATCAACCGCTTGCTTGTCACATTGATTACGGAAACAACAATTAATATTCTGTTGTACCAATAAACGCCTTTAGGCGTAACGGAACAACGGATAATTTCTTGTTGCCCTAAGACGCCGCAAGGCGTAATGGCCACTGACTTGCTTGGTTGATCTTTGGCTAAGAACGGAAGAAGAAGAAGAAGAATCAAAGGGTTAAAGAACGGTAAAGCTCCTGGCCATGATAACTTAAATGCAGAGCTATTTAAGACAGACCCTGAGCTAGCAGCAGAGCTATTGGAACCACTGTTTGCGCGGGTGTGGAGGGCGGGGACAGCACCGTCGGAGTGGAACGGGGGAATGGTTGTCAAATTGCCCGGGGGGGGGGGAGATCTTGCGGGCTGCGGTGGTTGGAGAGGGGTTGCTCTTCTCTCGGTTCCCAGCGAAATGCTGGGCAGGATGGTTGTGCAGAGAGTTTCAGAGGCAGTGGACTACGGACTGGGGAGGGAGCGGGCGGGATTTGGAAAGAACAGGGGATGTGTGGACCATGTATTCACTCTCGGGAACATTGTAGAGCAGTGCTCAGAATGGCAGAGACAGCTTTACATAAATTTTGTTGATTTTGAAAGGGCTTTTGACAGCATGCATAGGGACAGTTTATGGAAGGTGCTGAGGGCTTATGGAGTTCCGGGCTGCATGGTGTCAATCATAGGAGGCCTCTGTGCCGGCTTTGCGTGTGGTGTTGGGCGGAGCAACCTGGCCTTCGGGGTGGGGACAGGAGTACGACAGGGATGCCCCTTGTCGACCACTCTATTTTTAGCAGTCATAGACTGGGTGATGCGCCGGGCGGCAGAGGGCAGTCCAAGAGGAATAAGATGGACTGCATTTTCTGCGTTGGAGGATCTGGAGTATGCGGGTGGCGTTGCACTGCTGGCACATTCGCATCGGCGCGTTCGGGAAGGAACGGATGGACTTGATAGGTTTGGCCAGCGGGTGGGCCTGGACATCAGTTTGAGGAAGTCTGGGGTCATGGCGCTCGGTGTGAGCAACCCTGGGCCCATGTCGGTAGGGGGTCAGCGGCTGGTGCAGACGGATACCTTCACGTGCCTGGGAGGCGTGGTGGCGCCAGACGGTGGGGCGGGCGGGGACATCGGCGTCGGAGTGAACGGGGCGGGGACGGCCTTCTTTGGCCTAGGTAACATCTGGAGGTCCTCCCGGTGCAGCACAGGCACAAAGTTGGGATTATACCGGAGTTGCGTGCTTTCTGTGCTTCTCTGTGGTGCGGAGTGCTGGAGGGTCGCGGAGAGGGAGGTGTCGGAATTGTCCTCTTTTCGCACGGCATGCCTAGGAGGAATTCACCGAATCTTTTGGCCGGGTGCCATCGCCGGCCGGGGTCTGCTTGCTCGTAGCGGGCGAGAGGACATGCGCACCGTCGTGGCTGGCGGACGCTGGGGCTGGGTTGGTCATGTCCTCGGGGGGTCCCGGTGCCATCGCGGGAACAGCTGTGCTTTGGACCCCTGGGTGGGGGCGAGGGAGAGGCCGACCGGAGGCAGCTTGGCGGGGGGCTGTGGAGGCTGGGATGCGGGGAATGAGCCAGAGTTGGGGCACTGTACGAAGGATGGCCACCGACCGTGCAAAGTGGAATCAATTTGTTGTTGCCCTACAAGACGCCACTAGGCGTGATGGCCACTGACGGCTTTGACGGTCGGTGGTTAAGGATCGAAGAAGAAGAAGATATTTCCTACATTGGAAGATCTGGAATATGCAGATGACATTGCACAACTAGCACATTCACATCAACACATCCCGGAAAAAACGGATAGACTTAATAAGTTTAGCCAGCAGGTGGGCTTGAATATCAATTTAAAGAACTCAGATGTCATGACGCTCAATGTGAGCAACCCTGAGCCCATATCAGTAAGGAATAAGCAACTGGTACAGACAGACACCTTCACATACCTAGGATGCATAGTAACACCAGACGGCGGGACAGGCAAAGACATCAACATCAGATTGAATAAGGCAAGAACAGCCCTTTTTAGCCTAAACAACATCTAGAAGTCCTCTCAATACAGCACAAGCACAAAATTAAGATTATATCAGAGCTGTGTGCTTTCTGTACTTCTCTATGGTGCGGAATGCTGGAGAGTTACAGAGAAGGAAATGTCGAAATTGTCCTCTTTTCACACAACATGCCTAAGAAAAATTCACCGAATCTTTTGGCCGAATACCATCACCAACCAAGATCTGCTTACTCGGAGCAAGCAAGAGAACATGCACATCATCATAGCTGGCAGACGCTGGAGCTGGGTTGGCCATGTCCTCAGAAGAGACCCCGATGCCATCACAAGAACAGCTATGCTTTGGACCCCTGAAGGAAAACGAAAGAGAGGCCGACCAAAAACAACTTGGCGGACGACTGTGGAGGCTAAGATGCAAAAAATGAACCAGAGTTGGGGCACTGTACGAAGGATGGCCGCCGACCGAGCAAAGTGGAATCAATTTGTTGTTGCCTTACAAGACGCCACTAGGCCTGATGGCCACTGACTGCTTTGCCGGTCGGCGGCTAAGGATCAAAGAAGAAGAAGAAGCAACACAAAAATGATTATCTCCAATCGAAAAAAACTAAGAAATTCCACTGGCATAATTGATCTAGAATGTCGAAGCAAGACGTCTGAAAATTTGTGGGTTCTAGATAAACTGAGTTTAAAAGCTGAGATATATATATGAATTACACAGAAAATCGCCGACGAGTGCGAGATATAACACCTTTGGGGAAATTCGTGGTCAGATTCTAAATTTGCCACTTTCGCCGCCCGTTAGACGTGGTCCCACGAGCAAATCGTCTCTTTGATCACGTCTCGTCCGCAGCTTAATTACATTCCGAACAAACGGATGCGGGGGTGTAACTAATTATCTCCCCCTGACCAATGTAACTAACAAAAGTACGACTTTTGAATAATTGCCCTTGATTTTCTTCATAAGCTTATCTCCCCATTTTCTCACTACGTGCATCATAGTCTGTTGTAAACCTTCCTAGTGTCTATAAGACATAGAGAAAAGAAAACAAATAGGCGTGGCTACAATTATGAATTTGACAGATATAAAAGTACGAAGGTTCTGTATTAACAAAACGTGCATAACTAATAAGGAAGCAAGGTGGAAGCAAAAGCGTGTGGGTGTATGTAATTTATTTACATAATCTCTGTCACAGTACGTCCCCTCTTGAAGATATGAAACCATTTTCATGTCTACCTTATGAAAATAGAGTTACGTATAACCGTGGCTTCCGGGTGACTGTTTTCTTCACTCTCATCTTCCTCCTCCTTTATTGTAAAATTCCTACTCATGAAGTCTGCCCCAACGTTTTCTTTCTCTGGAATGTATTCCGTGTGCGTTTAAAAGAGTGTCGCCGAGTTTGACATCGATGAAAGATTCCGTGTGTTTGCAGTGGAAATTCCCTGCAACTATCGTCATCTTCGTCAACTTCAGTGGCTATGGCGACCACCAGGAGATGTTCGGAGGACGGTACCGGTCTTTCCAAGTATTTCTTTAACAAATTTACATGGTAGACCTTCTCCTTTCCTTTAATAGAGATCTGGTAGTTAGCCCTTGAGATCTTTTTAAGGACGGTAACGGCCCTTGCATCTGATACGTAGTTTGTTGTTCCCAGTTGGGAGAAGCAACAAAACTTTCTCTCCTGGTTGCAATTCTCTTTCTTTCGCGGCGTTCTTTTATCGTTTAGCGTGTTTTGCGCGTGCTCGCTTAAGGTTAGTTGTTGCTAGATCCCATCCTGGTTTTAATCTTTCCTTTAATTCCGACATATATTTACTGGCTGAGACGACTGTCTCATCAGCTTTCTGGTCTGTCAGCGACCAAAGTAAGGCTACTAGCAGGCCCTTGATAGGTCTGCCGAATAAAAGAGTAACTGGGGGAATCCTGTAGAGGGATGTAAGACTTACCTGTATGCGAATAAGGCTGCAGGAATGAAAAGGTCCCAATCTTCAGGTTTCTCTTGTCCCAGTTTACTTAACATCATGGTGAGGCTTCCGTTAACACGTTCTGCTAACCCACTTCCGGCCGGATTATAAGGACTTGTGTAGATGTGCTGGTTCCTCAAGATCTTAACGATCTCCTCCATCAACAGGCTACGGTATTGGGATCCGTTATCAGTCAAAACTTGTTGAGGAAATCCCAACCGTGTAAACATTTGTGCGAGGGCTTCTGCGACATGCTTGGAATCCGTGCATGTTAGCGGTATAGCTTCTGCCCACAAAGTGCAAGTGTCGACTAAGGTCAGGATAAACCTGTTCCTTCTTTTAGTCCTTTCTAAGGTTCCTAAAATGTCGATTACAACCCGTTCAAATGGTGTCCCCACTATTGGCATTTTACCCATGGGGACTGGGGGTTTCCAATGCTTGGGTGCCATCCGTTGGCACTTGGCGCAGGATTTCACATATCTGATAATATCAGATTTCATTCCTGGCCACCAATAGTGAGTCGATATTCGCTGATTTGTGGCGTTTTGTCCCATATGTCCGCTAAAGGGAAGAGAGTGCCCCATTTCTAAGATTTGGTCTCTGTACTGCGTCCGTACTAGGAGCTGATTATGCCTTTGTTCAGGGTTGCCCATTCTACGATAAAGTACGCCATCCTTAGAAAAAATGTCCCCGTGCTGTCTAGGGTCCTTAGCCATGGGCAGTTTCCTAAAGCAGGGTGCCAAAGTAGGGTCCTTTTGTTGCGCTTCTTTAAGTTCCATGGGTAACAAATTTTGCGCAGGCTCCCGTTCCTTCTTGGTTTGCCCTCTTGTAGTTACTGCTGCCACAATTGGCTCTTCCGGTTTCCCAATAAACACGTATCTACCGCCAAGTATGACTGGGTAGATCGGGTCATCCATAACAGCCGCTTTGATCACACCTCTGACAAAGTCAGAGTGTATCTCCACCAATGCGATGGGAAGCGCTGTAGGTGCATCACTCTTAGGGACTCCACAAAGTTCGACGGTCTCTCTTGTCTCTTGACCGGGTTTAACCAGGTGCCTGGCAACAATGCAATCAAAAGAAAGCCCCGTGTCAAATAAACAAAAAGTTTGAGAACCATTCAAAATAATAGTTCCTCGCGTTGATGGCCTCTCCCCCTCAGGTTGAGAATCACTGACATAAATTCTTCTTTGCGAGACTGTTTGCAAGCATCCGATGCGTTTAGGCTCGGTGTGCTCGCTCTGATCAGATGTCCCGTGCGCAGGGGTTTTCCCCTTTGTCCCCCTGTCCTTTCTAGCCGCGCTGCCATGTAGAACGGTTGGGTTGATCAGAATTTTTGTTGTTGTGGGGTACTTGTTTTTATAATATTAGATTTTTCCGGAGGGGAATTCTGGGGTACAGTTTCTCTGGGGTTATGGTGGTGAGAAGAATGGGAAGACTGTTCTAGATCATTCTTCTGAGAAGGCTCTTCTTTCGGTTTACGTTTAGTGACTGGCAGTTCGGCCAGCGCATTGTGATATCGCTCAGACTTTTCCAAAATGTCTTCCAGCTTTTCTGCGCCTTGTTACGGAACAGTTGCAAAAATTTTCGAGCGTTCATTTCGAAACGCTCAAGCAAAGCCTTCTTCAACATGTCGTAATCGTGTTGGTTGGTGCTTTCCAGTTTTGCATACGCATCATACGCAGAACTTTTTAAAGCATGAGAAAGTTTCAAACACCAACGCAACCTCTCTAAACCGTACAGATTTGCTATTCTCTCAAATTTTTTTAGATAACAGTCAATTTTTTCATTGGGGCTTGGGAAAGATTCTAGGGCAAAAGACATAGCTGCTAGTTGAGGAGATTGAGTGTTGGAAAGATCAGTTATCTGTGACTGAGGTAGAGAGTCTCCGTTGGTGGAGGTAGAGGCAGCCCCACGGCTTTGGACCTCGAGGGTTTTAAGCGCCAGTTCGTGCTGTCTCTGTCTCTCTTTCTCTCTTTCCTCATGCTGTCTCTCTTTCTGTCTTTCGTTCGCCCTGCGAAATTCCATTTCCTCCTCAATCTTCTTCTGCTTTCTAGCTTCGGCTGCTTTTTCCTTCTCCCTAGCTTCTTCTTTCTTCTCCGCATCATATCTGTCAAGTTCTTCGTTGACAAACGCCTTCGCTTCTTCTCACTATAATCCCTCTTCCCTTGCTTCTTCTCTTAGCATTTGTCTAAGTTTTGCACACTCAGCCACTGCAAGTAACTGACTGAGACTAACACGAGAAAGAAGTAAGAAAAAGGATACACTGGTTCCCTACCAATTACGAGAAAAATACGGAAAAGAAAAAATATATATATATTTAACTGTGATACCTCCTCCTGTTATCAGTTATCTAATCTATCGCTGCTATTATCTGGCAATTAAGGCTCTTAATACAGCCGACTAGCCAAATAAATGGTAGATCAGGCCAATAACTGAAAAAACTACAATGTTATTACCGTGGAAACTAAAAAAAAAATGTTTTTTTTTAATTCAAAAATTTTAAGGAGAAAAAAAAATCCCTTAACTTTTAAGTCCACCTACAAGTCCACACCTGAAGTCAGTTAGGGTAAGGGAGGCTATTAACTGGATGTTTCCGTCCGAACGCGCTCCTTCGCTTAGCTCAAACACCTCTGCTTTAAAAAAAAATCGGTGATTGTCACACAATCACACGCTACCAGGTGCCTTGTATTACAAAATCATTACATACCATCTACCCGACAAAGATCACCCTCTAACCCTAATTGTATATACTTTACAATGCTGTGGAAAAAACAATTTCTATATTTGTGTGGTCAGCAAGCCAATAAACAGATCGTTTGTCTAGGGGAATATTATTATTAATGTTACTTAACTCACGAGACAACCACACTCTTGCTCTATCTAGACTATAAAAGATTTTAGTCAATTATCTAGATACAGATTCGATCCAAATTTGGAAACAAACTCAATCTGACGTACTAGAAAAGCAAATCTAAGAAATTCGCACCCTTTCAGTGGTACTAGTTCAAGATCTAGCTTAAATTCCCGGAAAACGAGCTCTCCATTCTGTCGTAATTCCCGGTAAACAAGCAAACCATTCTAGTTAAAAATCCCGGTAAACGAGCGAACCATTCTGTCGTAGATTTTAGATAGGTATTTAAGATAGATAGGTCCCGTCTGAATAGAACTGAAAAAAGGTGGTACTCAGTGAGAGGTAAGGTAAAGAAATAGATTTTACGAGGGAAATGGCGAAAGGTAGAGTCTGTCCCTGGATTGAGAAGATACTCTAGTCCAGCCTATCATTTACGACTGAAATTAGTTGATCAGACAGTATACCTCTCTATATATATGAACATATACACTATAACCCCTCACATACACACACAGATAAGTGACGACAATTAGACGCACAAACGTGAAACTATATTAATGGTGTAGGGATATTTGGACGAGCTGACCGACACAGGTAATAAGTTTTTATGTTAATGTTTATTTATCATAAAGAAACTTACTTACTTAGTCGTTCCCATTCTACCTTGAGGTGTAGAGGTTTGGAAGAGAGAGCGCCAGACTATCCTATCGGCTATCTTCCTCCTGGCCTGGTTCCATTCTAGTCCTCGGTCCTTCAAAGATTGTCTAATGTTGTCCTCCCAGCGGACTCTGGGTCGTCCTGGGGGTCTGGATCCCTGGCACTTTGTTTCCCATGCTTGTCGTGGTAGCCTATCTTCTCCCATTCTGCAGACATGGCCAAACCATCTTAGTTGGGACTGTTCTACTTGGGTCTGCAGGGGGTGGGATTTTAGGCCTTGACGTATCGTCTTGGTGCGGACCATGTCTCTTCTTGTTACTTCAACCACCTTCCTCAGATACCTCATTTCTGAGGTTTGGATCTGGCTTTTGTGGGTTGTAGTCATTGCCCACGACTCGCATCCATATGTCAAGACTGGGACATAGGTGGAGCGGTATACAGCCATCTTTGTTTTCTTACCAACCTCTCTCTTGCTGACGAATCCTCGATTTATGGCCTGAAAAATTCTCCCAGCTGCTGCTTTTCGAGTGGCCAACACTTCTTTGATGCCTCCCTTTCGGTCTATAATAGCTTCGAGGTATTTAAAGTGGTCGACCTGCTCCAGGACCTGTTCTCCCAGCTTAATCTGATGTTTTCTTTTTTTCTCATGATATTACCATCGATTTTGTTTTAGAGCTACTTATGACCATCCCTCTCTTCTCCAGCTCTTCCTTCCAGACTTGCAGGTTGGATTGGAGATGTCATAAAGAAACTTCCTAACATTTATTATAAAAAAATATCAGAATATATAAATCATAGGTTACAGAATTAATAAAGAAATACACATATAAGTGCAATCCCCTCTGTTGAGACAAGTTCCCACAAGAAGAAGTTAATTAACCCCAAAAAGGTCAAAAGATTAGCACTATGGTCTAGAATTTTGTTGTACTGTAAAGAACATAGTTTCTAGTTTATCTATTCTGAAATGAACAGTATTAGCAAACATAAGAAGAAAAAACAAACAAAGTGAGTATATTAGTTATACAATATAAGAATTTTTCATTCCTTCTTTCTCTCGCTTCAGACAAACATGTGGCCACATTTCAATCGCGCTTACCTAATTTGTTGATTAACAACGTCTGGAACATATCTCCATGGTACAAACAGCAACTCCAGGGTTTGGGTTGTTTTGGCAAAATAAGCCCCAGCTCCTCAAAGTTTGATTAATCCGGTTATTTGAGGAACGCTTATTTCGTTACTGTAAATTGGATCTGTTTATTTCATATCAATTAGTCCAGGAAGGAAACTATTTGCGCGTTCTAGTGTTCACAGTGTCATTAGCTGGTAATTCCAATACTTAAGAAAAGAATGTCAGGGATGTAAATCTCTCGGGATAAAAATCCTCGTCACACCACAGTGATCGGTAGTTGGAAATGTTAAATTTTATAACTTCGCGATCAGAAATCTAGACTATGCACACATGGCTTTCAGACGTACAAGTACGGTACGGTACGCTGAAAGGTCAATAGTTCATCTGCTTTGTTTAGTTCTGCTTACTGCATTGTCGAGGACGGGTAGTGTTAACAGAAGCGGGCTTGATATTCAGTATTCTCTTTAGGGGGCTGAGGTAAATGCTCTGTGCTGGTAGTGAAAAATAAATCACCTTTCCACAGAAGAGAGTCCACCGTTACTTTGAAAAATAGAACCATGCAGCTGTTAAGTTGTAAGATGGAAAAGCCATCACTGTTAACTGGCACCCGAGACGAAGCCCCCACTGTTACAATAGGTATCGTTAGATGTTTAACACCCACCGTATGCCCAGGTTCAAATCTCTACTAGGGTAAATTTCAGCACAGTACACTGATACGGGAACATGCACAAGTCATCGAATAACACGCTGTCTACAACAGCACCACAATTTATTTGACGAAACAAGTGATGAGATTCCCAGTACGTTTACAGCAAATACAATCACCTTTGGTCAGTCAAACATGAACTAGAAAGTGTGGGTGGTGTATCTACGCCTCTGCACTCACACCCATACTCAAAAACTTCTCTCGGCTCCCATATATCACTAGAGCACTTAATCTAAATCACAACATGTCCGAATCACACAGAAATAACTCCTTTCTACAATATTCACAACTCTACTTGAAAACACATCATCACACATCTGAATCTCTCAGCCGACTCCCAAACTCTACCTATCTCAACCAACTCACTGTTAGCTCACTCACTCCCACCTAAATCACGAGACCAGTAACCAGATCTCTTTCTGCCAAACTTCACGCATAAAGCATTCACACCAGTGAATACAACAAGCTCACTTTAATAAATAACACATGCACCTTCCTATTCCCTACCCACACTATTCTTATTTACTACTGTTCCACAACAATATATATATAATATAGCATAAAACCTATTCTCCTTTGCGCTTCTTAAGGAACCTGGAGCCTCCACTGCAGCTGGTCCCTTGCAGAAAACCTGCATCAACCATTCCCATGCTTTTGCAGCAGTGGTATGTTGTGGCTATTAGCTTTGTGTGATGATGTTGCCAGCTCCATGCATAACCTCATATTAGTCGCTTGTATGAGATGTCTAAGAGTTCCGTAGTCCTATTCTTTATTTGTCTCTTCAGAGACAACAGGAAGCTATACATGCCACATACAGATACCGTACATATATATGTATATATAGTAATATAAGAGGAGAGGAGTAAAATAGGGCAGTAAGACTGTAAAGAAAGCATTGCAAATTCGATTTGCTTGTGGAGCAACAGGCTATGTGCAGATAACAGGCATGGAGGAAGAAAGACTTGTGATACACAAACCACTCAAGCAACAACAACTAGCGCCTCCAGCTTGCAGCAAAAACAGGAGTATAGTTGAAAGCTGCAACACTTCTGACGATTAGATTGCTTCCTGTTGTGTCGCTCTGTATGGAGTTTCTTATCATATCTCATCTAGTAAAAACATTAACACAAACGGGGGCGGGGGGCAAACGAACATACACATACACGCTGGGTGCACGGGAAAATCAGTAACCAACAAACGTACATATAATTATTGAAGTACCGGCAGCTCAAAACATAATCCAATTCCCAAACATTGTCATTTCTATTCACGAAGGATACACTGGGTCATCGATAACAATGAGGTAGCGGAGATCCTAGGTTATAAGGAAATTGTTTACGATCGCTAAATAACTTTACTGACTATAACAACTAGTACCACACACTTGCCTCAAGTACGACACACTTGCCTCAAGTACTATACACTACCGTCAATTACTACACACTTACAATGGCGAAACGAGCAACAACAACAACAAAAAAGTCATGCAACACCGTGAGATGGAACATGAACGCTGACAGGAGGAAAATTGGAACTGTCTGATGAGAATCATAAAGAAGAGTAAAATATGAAACATGCGGAAGATCTAGTAGAGTGGTAGTCGATATTGTGTGCTTTTGAAATGAGTCAAAATGTCAACATTTAGAGAGTCAGACACACACCGTGAAATAAATTACACACGAAGAGGGGGAGAGAGAAGCAAAAACACTGAGAAACACAAACAGACAGAAAGCGAAGAAACAGAAATAAAAACGTAAGCACAAATTTACAAAGAGAGTGAGAGAGAGAGAGAGAGAGAGAGAGAGAGAGAGAGAGAGAGAGAGAGAGAGAGAGAGAGAGAGAGAGAGAGAAAGAGAGAGAGAGAGAGAGAGAGAGGGAGAGAGAAAGACGGTGACAAGACACACCATAAGACAACTGACCCACAGAAATAAAACATGACTGCAAAGAAAAGAAAATATTGATACACAGAAACAGACCCGTCACATAGAAAGTGACAACGATTGCAGAAACAAATAAATGATACATAGAAACAGAACAGATACACTTAAAGTGACAAAGGCTGCGATAAGAGACACATAATGAAACATACAAACGGAACAGATACACTGAAGGTGACAAAGACTGTGACAAGATATATACAATAACACATAGAAACAGAACAGATACACTGAAAGTGACAAAGGCTGCGATAAGAGACACATAATGAAACATACAAACAGAACAGATGCACTGAAAGTGACAACGAGTGCGACAAGAGATGTACAATAAAACATAGAAACCGCCACACAAAAATGTCAACAGCTGCGACTCCTACCACATGATGCACTGAAACAGAACAGACACATTAAAAGTGACAAAGACTGCGACAAGAGATACACAATAATACGTACATAGAAACAGACCAGTCACACGGAAAGTGACAAAGGCTGCTAGAACTATCACATAAAGATAAACACAAACAAACATACACATAGGAAATGACAAAGACTGCGGCAACAACCATAATTTCACACGGAAACCGAACGGGTAAGCAGAAGGTAACAAAGACAACGGGGGGGGGGGGGGGGGGGGGGGGGGGGGGGGGGCGGGGGGTCGAAGTGGCTCAGAGGTATGGCGTCCGGCTCGTATTCAAGAGATACCAGATTCGAATCCCACGTTAAAAATCCCACAGCAGTTGGAAATCGTAAAAAGTAGGCTTATCAGTCCGCTGCCCTGGAAAAATTTAAAAATTAGGAAACCTACCCACCACAAAAATATTTATAGAATGTGTGATTCCTATAAACACACATTGGCATTCACGCCAGTGCTACGGAGTTCGTGCACTGCGCTGAGATGCTCCTTGTGTGATCTAAGGGAGGAGATCGGAACACTTATGACGTTGTCCGTGTGCAATGAAGAAGGTCCTTAGAAATGAAACTAAACCAAACAAAGACGCCGACAAGACACACGACGGGAGGCAGATACTTAGAAACAAAACAAACACACAGAAAGTGGCAAATACAGGGGTAGATTAACTATACACAAAGCAACACATACTCACAGTGAAAGAGATAAGGCACAGAGTTACACAAGATATTTTTAATGTCGAAGACACAGATATGACATGGCAGAATTTCCATAGAAACCAAGGCGGGTATACTCACCCACAGGCCAGTTACGGTAAACATGATTGCCATAAACAGCTGCCATAATCGAAGTCCGTATGGTAGTCTGATGTACAACTGGTCGCTATGACCCAGAATCTGGCTCAACTGAAACAAACAAAAAAGAGTTAACAAACTGAATGTGATAAACGAGTGCAAAGGCCTTATTGCTCTATCTTTTCCTACATCTTTCGTACTGTATTTTCTCCGACATTTGCTCTTTCATGCAACATTTGCGATCCACATTTGCTATTTCATTGTTGTGATTACTCGCGACCGGTATCTAGAGAACCACATTTGTTCTTTCATCGGGGGAAATAAAGTCCTTTGATTGAGTCGCCATGCCCGACATTATCGTTTGAAGCCCACATTGCATCGTGATAAATCTGGTAAAAACACATATGGTTCATCCTAATCAAACTGTAATTTCTGTGACACCACATTGGGGACGCCCAGATGGGCCAGGGGAAAAACGTCTCATGCTGTAATGGTGTTATGTGTAGTCAGCCGCGGTTCCGACAAGCGTCTGGTTACCACATTGGACGCCCAGATTGGCCAGGGGAAAAATAAACAATCAGAGGTCAAACTACACCCATGTTTGGACTGACAGGGGAAAAGAGCGATCCTGTGAATGAGTGACCAGAGGGGCCATTAATGATTGGTTGGTATGAGCTGTACAAGAAACCCATATTGGACTGGCAGAAATATAATCTACTGCGTAGCTTGTTCAGGGAACGATCCGGTTTTTTACCTTGTGAGGAAGAGATTAATCCCAAAAACGCCTAGCCTAATACACGTGTTTATTCAGAGTGGATGATAATTCAGTTCTGTGATTAATAGTGTTCTTAAAGGATTTTGCGAAGGGAAAAGAAGGTTAGTAGATCTTATACTTATTAATACATTTTCTTATTTTTGTTTATTTTAACCTCACAGCTAAAATGTGCGAAAGATAAAGTTTCAAATAATTCTTGGCATAACTGATTAATAAAATCAGAAGATTTTCCTAGAAGATGATAGGATGATAGGAGGTAATTAATAGTTCATATTTCACCTTTATCATCATCACAGTCTCCCATGCGCAACTTCCTCTCATTCACAGATATTTAACATCATTAGAATTGAACTCAGAGCGAGGGAGATGAATAATGAGCAGTAGTTTAAATGAAAGTCAACCAGTGATGTTAAATGTGAAAACTTACGAAGACTTTTGTGTGTCTTCAGTTCATCAGAAGTCTGAGTCTACACGCAACGTGTCTGACGTCTAACCAGAAATAAGTTATCAAAAACGGACATTTGGCTAGCAGAATTCAGGCCATAGGACATCTTTCATTTCCTCAATTAAAAAGGAATATTGTCCTCACCCACAATTTCATTAAGGTGGACGCAGCATTTTTTTTCGACCCATATACTGCTTGCTCACAAGTTCAATACATCGTTATCACAAGTTCAATACAGAGTCATCATAAATTCAAATCACTCGAAAGATCATTATTATCTGAAGTCAAGCAAAAGAGCTCAAAAGAGGAATCGCATATTTATACCACAGTGCAACACACTCTTAAGCGCATTTTATGAAGCAGACTCGAAAGTATATGAATCACGACTACATACGCAAGATTATGAGTTTGCCCTACATATCACTAACATTTCGTGAAGATATCCAGTCTGTATTACCAGTACCGTCGGGAGGATCTGACAACAGACCTTTTGTTCATATGACAGCTATTAACTGTTGATCAACACTACAGAGATATACTCAAACAGTGAAGGATATACATAGATATCTCGTCAGCGTTCTCCGTACGACAACAGTATTCATCCAGAAACGTCCTCAGCTTAGAGATACCACACTCATCACAATAACGTATAAACAACTTGGGACATTTTATGCATACATGTGAATCCTACATATCTAGGAGAAGCATTTTAGAGAGCGTCTACTCATGGACTGTGTAGAGTACTCACCATTTTGGTAACACGTATCATATCCACATCATCATTTCACTTTACACCAGTTCATTCTTAATTAACTATTACTTAATTAACTGTAATTTTATTATCTCATCTTGTGTGTTTTGTGTGAATCGTCTTTCACCATCATCACGTTCTAACCATTACTAACCCTATATGTGTGGATATTTCATTAATAAACCCAACGATCGGTTGATCATTATCAAGAGTTTACTTAACATCACAATTGTGCTGTCGGTGAACATATTCACCCATAGGGAAACCTTTCTGCCTTAAAAATTTTATGAGTTTCAATTTCACCCTTCCGGGATCTATAGGGCAGAAGCATAAGGTACAATTAGATTTCACTCAAAAGCCAGACAAAGACTTTTCCATACTTTTAGACTAATTAGAAAAGACCCTACAGTGCCCCAATTCGCATTCTATCCCTGTTCTTCTTGTCCCCTATCACTCGAATACTGGTCTCCGTGCAAATACATCCTTTCGAATTTTCTAATCAACCTAATCTAATTACTAAAACTTACCTTAATTACTGGCACCAACTTACAGATCAAATAAAGCTCCCCATGGCTCCCCCATTGTCTGACACTCCAATGTTTTGAACTACATCGGGTTAACAATAAAGTACAACCCAGAGTTCCCCCTTCTCTGTTTACAACCAAGTCTTATCCCCTTCAACATTTCAATAAGCGAACAGTAACTTTAACTCACAAAACCTTGCACATTAGTTCAAACCTTGTCATGGTTTAAAACACCTCTATATTTCTTCATACAAACTCCACGTTCATAAAATCATCCACATCTTCCCAAGGTGAAACTTTCTAAGTCATATCAGTGAGGTCCTCATTCCAAACCCCCCAAACTACAAATTGCCATTCTACAAAATATATTCCGACAACAATCTACCCATCTATCATCCAATCATACCTCCCCCCTTCTCATCATTTCTTTTTCTTGGATCCATAACTTTGTTCTCATAACTTTCCGTAACCTGAATTCAATCCCCAAATTGTCCAAATCATCAGGAACTTGATGACTCATCTCCAATCCTACTGGGTCTCTATCCAAAAACTAATGAAGTCTCTCTTGCCCAATTGGTAACAAACACCTTAATAACACCACTTCAAAAACCACAATAATTCATCACATTCTACTCCTCTAACCTCCATCACCATACTCATAATCCCTAACAATAAATCATACTCACCATTATCATAACCCATAGTGGTCACTACCAACTTGTAATTAAATAACCCAACCCCCTCCCGTACACTTCCACCTAACATTCTACATTCCCCAACCATCCATTCTAAAACACCTACAACCCTGGACAATACATCATTGTTACCATTTTCCAAAACACCACCTAGATAAATCCCCAATAGCCACCTCATTTCCCTATCAACAGTATCACCACACTCCCACCCAAACCATTAACCCATTACTTTGTCCAAATACAACCAAATTCCGTAACTCACCACTTCCAATACAAGCCAACCATAATCATACCCTTACCCCAAAATAAATATCCATCAAATTCCAAATACCATCAATGACTGAACATAGATACAACCCAACCCTCCCCCCACTTCATATGATGTACACCCTTCGATAGATATAGCCCCCCAATCCCCATCATACACCCCCTTTAAGTTCTACGATCACAAACACCCTTCCTCCTCAAAACAACCCCTATACTACCAAACATCACACAACAACCCTACTTATAACTCCCAATTAACACAAGGTTACCCCAACCCACAAACCCCCATAACCCCCAAAATCACCCAAACCCCCTCAAACACCACAAACTAACTCCCCTTCACCCTCCCCTTTCCAACAAAACCTAACCTACCAAACACCCATAAAACCAAACCATACCTCCCCCAATTCCCCAAAAATAAGAACCCAAACCCCCACCACCCCACCCCCCATAACCACACCTCTTTAAACCCCACACCCCAACCATAATCCACCAACACACCCCCATTTTCACACCTACCCAACTACATTAAACACCAACCACACATATTCAACAACATAACCCCCAATAAAACCATAAACCCCCATACCACCACACACATACACAACCGTAACAACACCCCCAACCATAACCCCAACACCACCAAACCCCCCCTACCCACAACAAATTACACCAAAACCCAACAACCAATAAACCCCATACAACCCATAATCAACCCAAATCACACCACCACTACCCCACCCCCACTTAACCCACCCCCAAACACCCACCCATTCCCCCTCAACCCACATACCCCCTACCAACGCCCCACCACCCAAATAACCCACCCCCACAAACCAAAAACCCCCCCACTCAACACCCTTCCCCACCCCTCAAAAACCAAAAAACCCCACCATAACCCCCCCATACCCAACCATAACTAAATTCCAAGAATACCTTCCCACCAACCCCCCCCCCCCCCAACCCCAAACCCCAAAATAAATCTATGCCCCACATAGACCACTTTTTAAACTAAAACTTCCCCAAAACCCTCCCCCCAATCAAGTCCATACTAAAACAAACCCATCTAGCCCACTCTCCCCACAATTCCTAGAAATAAAGTTCATGTACTAAAATAACAACCCAACCCAATTGCAAAAACCAAATGCATCCACTTTACAATTCTCCTGCCTAAACGCACAACAAAATTAACCCAACAACCATCCAATAACTTCATCCACCCTAAAAACTTACCCATCATTCCTCACTCATAATCTGCCAGAGTACAATCCATGAACAACAACTTGCGAATTTTTTTTCCCCCTTAACATATGACAAATAATTAAACCAACTAGAAACTTCACCATCACGCAAGCCAACAAACCCCCATCCATAATCCACCTTACTCTATATACCCACTTAATCCCAACTCATAGACATATTTTTGCAAAGTATCGAACCCAAACCAAAATTACCACACAACTTAATTACCAACTCCCAAACCCCCCGTGACCAATCTCAAAAAACCAACACACCATATTAAACTAAATTCATATAAAAATCCACAAAACCATAACCCATCCAATACATTTACTAAACATACCCTTTAGAATCCCCAACATTAATTCCCAAATACCAAATCACCAATGGTCCCCTGAGCCCTAAACCAACAACTTAAAAACCACAAAAATTCAAAACTATAATTAAAACACCTCTTTGACGATCCTTCAACTCAATTCTCACAAATTCAAATCCTAAAACTAACTTCATTTACCAATATCCTTACCAACAAACAGATCCAATCCCACCCTACCACCCAACATACCTAATCCATTAAAACCCTAAACCTCACCACACACCCCAAAACTCTATCACAAAACATATCCCCCACAGTATCACCCTAATACACATAACCCAAAACCTAATCACTATTAACCAAATAACAATTCCAATTCTAACAACTCACCCCATCTATTAAATCCACCTAACATATAAAACCCATTCTCAACACATACCTTGAATTAAATCAACTAAAATCATTAACCACACAAACCCTCCCATTTCCCCCACAATTAAAACTACCCCCCCAACCAACAATACCCCTCCACACCAAACCCCCCCCTCCCTGCCCTCTAAAACCCCCATCCATTATCACCCCACTTATATCCACCCCTATTACAAACCCCAAACCAATCCACACCCTTTATCAGCTACCATTCCCACATATAAAATTCATGCCTAAAACTTCCAAATCCCCACACAAAGGCACATGTAAAATAACTATACTTAAAAACCCCAGGTACCAATAATTGTTTATGAAACGTAATATGTCCCCCACCCCCAAAAACCCAAAATAAACCATGTATACTTGAAAACTACATCAACCAAAACCACAACACAAAATATCTCCCAAAAAATATACTTATCCCCCCAAATCTTCTCCTATCAAACGGCATCTCTAACAATTACCTCTTTAAACATCCAAACACTAAAACAATTTCTACACCCAAAACATTACCTCTACCAACCTCTTATTCACCCCTCATTTACTCCCCACCATTTCATTTTACAGTATATCACAATCATTCCAAAACCTTTAATTCACTCAACTCCAATACTTCCCACCTAACTCCCAATTTCACACCACATTATCCCAACTCCTTTTATTACTCTCCCACTCAATCTTTTCCAACCACATCAACCATCTTTCACAATGCAAAAACAAACCTAATCTCACCAGACATCCCTCGGTAATAACATCAATCATATAACAAACTACCCACCTAACATATTCAATCATTTTCCCTTCACCAAATAAATAAATACATTTTTTAACCCATCATCCATAGCCGTCCAACCCCCCTTCAAATGTTTACAAAACCTCCCACAAATCCACTATCCTAAACAATAAAATCAACATAAGTTTAATCAAAAATCCCCAAAAAAATAAAATCACAACCCCACAATCTCAAATTACAATCACCACCTATCCTTACAAAATCTAAACCACATATACACCAGTACCAAACCCTAAAACCAATCTTACCAACCACACCCTAAACTCCCTTCAATTAAAACCCCACTAAACCAAAATAACTCTCCACAATAACTTATACCCCTAACAAAACCGCCCCACCAACTAATTTAATTAAAACTCAAATCAACCACTATAATTTTAACAATAACCCCAAAACACCCCACCAATTTGTCAATCCATCCCCCCCATATCTTTCAAAAAAAACTCAAACTTCCACACTCAAACGATAGTTCACCTATAATCTACTAGCCATAAAAATAAGGCTCTAAAAAATCTTTACACACACATATCCTCACCCTTATCTATTCGACAAATACAAACCCACACAAAATCCCTAAACACATGAAAAAATTCAACAATCCTTCAAACGTTACCAACCCATAAAAACAACTATCCCTTATATACCCCTTAATTCCATCAAACTTCTATTTTCAATAAAAGTAAACAATAATCCATTTATATTTTTAAAACCAAATTCCACCTATTCCTGATTTAGAACACATCCCCGGTCCCACTTCACGAGCCACCTTTCCTTCTCAAATCAATACACACTCTATTTCATCAGCTTTAACTTTATTATTTGATTTAACCCTCAAGAGCCGCACATCACCCCTAGTAATAGATAACAATCATCAAAATTAACCTACCATAACTGGCACGAAAAATCTTAAACATATATACCCCAACATAAAAACTCTGTTACTCCAAAACTTTGATCCGGTTATCACCAAACATCCAATATTACAAAATACTCATCTTTACCCAAAATAAATATCCCCATAAATTAAATTTTAACAGGTTCACACGACCCACACACTATTATTACTTTCTAGACGGACATTCATGCGACCTATAAAATCAATTATCTCATGTCCTTTTCAATCAACCATTACTTGTACAGAAATGTAATAAGTTGTTACCACATCTGACCACCACGTTGTCGTATGAGTATTATACGACATGTACCAGAAGATGGTACATTCATTAGTATAGTATTCAAGACTAGTCTCACTACATTTCATACTAAATCACTATCCCTAGCTATTAAAAAACGTCATAAATACAATAACTCCACTTTCAAAAATTAAAGGAGAAACGTTTAATACTCCAAACTTGCATCAATCAGTGTAAATAATAATCGAAAACATATCACTTTACAATATGTGCAACACTTTTCAAACAGTGGATATGTACAATAGTCAACAACATCAATTCTAATCTGCATTACTTAAAACCGCTAATATTATAACATTTTAAATGATAAAAACATTAATATATACAGGAAGCACATATAAACAATCGATGCCACCACCTGTATAATCCAGGAACAGAGTGTGGAAATGTAAAATATACCGTGTTTACAAGTTTACATATTTGGAATCTTTATTCATTTTCCCTATGAATCCAGTGCTGGTCATTAAATTAGTCTACAATTTATGAAATGTTATGAAAATTCATTAGCATTGCCGTGGCTGGCCAAGGGACGAAAAAACCAAAAATACAACCAATAAAAAAATTTCTATTCCACCACTATCCTCAGTATACTGCGTATGTCCACTGAGTTTCTTGCAAACAGAGCCTTGGGCAAGCGGCAACCGCATGGAACGCACAAGTCTCTGAAGGCGGAAATTCCGGGGAAATCAAGTCCCCATTCACGTGTAAGAGCAGCATTCGAGCTGTTGCAGATTTAGCTGGAGAAACTTGCCTGTAGACTCTGCGTCCAAGTTCGTCCCACAGATGTTCTATAGGGGACATGTCTGATGTGATAGGTCAGCAGGCCAATCAATGTCACAATGTATCTGCTGCTGTAGATATTGCTGCGTAATGCATGCGGGTGTGTGCGCAATCGTGCGTTATTCCTGCTGGAGAAGCTGCAAGTCTGGATAATTTGTGAACGCATTAGCAACCAATACACCCAGAACCTCATCTCGATATGTCACAGCATTAACATTTCCACGGAAGACGTGAAGAGGCAAGCGATGGTGAAAACTGAATCCTCCCCAAATGTGAAAACTACTGCCAACCCTCCAAATCGTTGTGCTGACGAACACAGCAATCTGCAAAGCGCTCTTCCACAACCGTCGGCCAAATCCGCATACGTCCATCAGCAAAGGATATGTTGAATCTGCTCTCGTCTGTGAATAGAAACAGCAATTCCACTGCAGTTCTATCCCCATCTCTGACAGTCGTATGACTGTTTATTCGAGGACTTCCCACGTCTACCCATATTGCCTCTTGCTATTTG
>JAMPIV010002436.1:0-74446 GCA_024509875.1 Oreohelix idahoensis
GGGGGGGGGGGGGTGGGGGGGTGGGGGGGGGGGTGGGGGGGTGGGGGCTGGGTGTGCGGTGGGTGGGGGGGGGGGGGGGGGGGGGGGGGGGGGGGGGGGGGGGGGGGGGGGGTGTGTGTGGGGGGGGTGTGAGGTGAGGGGGGGTGGGGTGGGGTGGGGTGGGGGTGGGGGGGGGGGGTGGGGGGGGGGGGGGGGGGGTGGGGGGGGGGGGGGTGGGGGGGGGGGGGGGGGGGGGGGGGGGGAGGGGGGGGTGGGGGGGGGGGGGGTGGGGTGGGGTGGGGGGTGGGGGGGGGTGGTGTGGTGGGTTTTGGGGGGGGGTGGGGTGGTGGGTGGTGGGGGGTGTGTGGGTTTTGGGTTGGGTGGGTGGGTGTGGGGGGGTTGGGGGTTTTTGTGGGGGTGTTTGTTGTTGGTTTGGGGTTTTGTTGGGTTTGGGTGGGGGGATTGTGAGAGGTTGTGGAAGGAATTGTATTTTTTTTAAGATTTTTTTTTTTAGATGGGTTTTTGTGTGTATAGAGGATGTAGTTGGTTAGTGAAGAAAATGAGATGTTGTTTTGGTGAAGAGTAGATGATTAGTGTTTTATGTTGAAAGGGATGTGGGCAGATGTATTGATATTTTTTGGGGGTGTATTTGGGGAGGAGAGAGTGAGTGATAGATAGTGAGGGTGAATTTGTTGTGTTGAGGGATTCAGTTTGGTGGATGGAAATGGTTTGGGTACTTATGGGACGCAGGTGGTGGAAAGTTGTATTGTTTTTTATTGTTTAGATATTAATGTATTGTTTGTGATGGATCACTATATGTTGGGGAAGGGGGATGAGTGGTTTGTCGTGATTAGATAGTAGATATTTGATGAGTTAGTTTTAGAGGTAAATGGGTATGTATTGGTGAGGAGGGGTGGTAAGGGTTATTGTGATGTGTAGGAATGGAAGTGATAGTTGTATGTTTATAGGGTGTTAGTATGAAGTTGGAGTTATAGTGATAGCGACTAAATAGAAATGGTAATGATAGGGAGAAAGGGTTAATTGTTTATATGGTGTAAAAAATGATGGGGATATTGTGTCATATGGGAAGGGAGGTGTGAGGTGTGAGGGTATGTGAGTTTGGAGTTAGTGTGGGAGGGGGGGAGAGTGTGGTGGGATTTAGTGAGGGAGTGGGGGGGGAGAGTGTGTGGGGGGTGGAGGAGAGGGGAAGGTGGGGAGGGGGTTGGGAGTGGGTAGGAGTGGAGAAGGTTTTTGGGTGATATATGGGGGGTAGGGGGTTTGGGTGTGAGGAGTGTAATTGAGGGTTTGAGGTGTAAAAGGGGGGTGGTTGGTTTGGGAATTGGATTTGATTTTATTTGTGAGGTTTAATGTTTTTTGTGGGTCTAGAGGTGGTACGTAGAGTTTAGTTGAATAAGTGGTAGGTTTCGATAGGTGTGGGTAAAGTTTGGGTTGGAGTGTTAGTGTGATTATATTTGGTGTATATGTGGATTTATTGTTAGTTGAAGTGGGGAATAGCAGATACTTTAAAAGGTGTTGGATGTCAAGTGGGATATTCATGATCAAATCTACAGAGCAATGAAAGATTTAATGAATGACTAACTTTAGGACAGATTCATTATCTGTATCCAAACGTGAGTGACAGCTCACGAGTGAAGCCATCTTGGAACCAAACATGTAGTGACTTTCAAGAAGAGAAAAGGGATGCCCGTATTATCGCTTGATTAGTCCAGAGATCACTGCTACACATGAGAACCCATTGCTAGCGGTTCAATATTATTATATGAAAAAAACTGTGCTGAACCTTATGTTAAAGAATCTTCGCTAGACGAGATTAGGTAGAAGCCATCTTGGATATTGTTTATAATCTGACGTGCTTTGTCAGTAAACTCAGTTGATATATATATATGGGCAATACTGAGTGCTTGGCTACTGACAGTCCATTATAATATTATTCTACATGAGTGCCCATGTAACATAACATTGCAAGACCAGTTACCACTGTACCATGATGTATTATGCCAACCTGTGATTTGTCACTATCTGTGCTGTCGAGTGTGTACGTCCAATTAAACTTTAGAAAAGGTACACAGTCGTTGGTGTCGATGACTTCCAGCCATACATGAGTGTAAGAAAAGAACATTTGTCAACACCACGAACTCTTCCTATCATTCGCACATTATACACTCCATCTATGTCTACACACCACTGCGTAGGTCAAGTTGACATTCCATACACTACAGTGGAGCAAACAACTCCATAGAGATCTTATCAACTGGTGGACCAGCTTTCTGGGTTTGACCTCTCAGAAGTTCAGAAGTCAACAGATTACCGATACCAGACCGTTTCCTGTGGCTGATACGACACACTTGCAGTATTGGTTTGCTATTTGTCAACACTTCGTCACGTGACCTGTCAAGTGAATGCAGTATGTAGGTCAGCGTTGTTGACATTTTTACATTAGACATTACAGAGTTTCACAGAACAGTTGGATCAATTCTTGTCAATATTAACAGGAAGACAGTATTGGTGAACTAAGAAGTCCTATTTTCATCGATGGATCTTCTTGTTTTCTGTATATGAACTTTAATATTTAAGGCCAGAATGTTTAATTGAATAAAGTGGCAGTTTGTTTATTTTCATAAAAATAACTTTGCCATTACTGTAAAACTGAGCCTATTTTGCAACACATACTATCATACACATAATTTATATATATTTATGTTTACATGTTATTTGTTTGTATAGTATGTTAGTTTCTATGTCAGCGGGTTGTGTTTAAGGTTGGGCGGCGTCCTCACAACAGAATATCCCACGTCATAGAGGGTCCGTTGTGGGCGTTTTCTATAGGTGCAATTTTCTTGATTGAAAATTTGCTGCGACAACTGTTGCTTTTGTGTTAGCTGTGAAGTCTGTAATTATTGTTATTTTTGTAATATTTCTTTGTTCTTTAGTTTTGTTTTGATTTGTTTGTAATTTGTTGGTCTAACCTTTTCTATCTTTCAGTTCTATTCACAATTTATATTCATATATTGTGACGTCATTTGTGTTGTTATTCTTTGCAGATTCAGTGATTATTTTCATTGATTTCCCTATTTGATTTATTTTGATTTCTGCAAACGTTCTTGTATTGTCAGTCCTATTGTACTTTATGTATTCTGTTGGTTGACATATGTTTTATATAGGTATATTTCATAAGACACAATTGCCTGTGCACTGCACTTGGATTATGGTATAAACCAGCACCTGATTATTATTACTATTATACAAGACCTTATTAAGGCTTGTGACCCACAGATATTGGGATAGTATACTGATTAATCAAGTCATTAAGAACTTGTGGTATTATTATTATTTCAGGTGATTAGTATTATTGTTAGACACCATGTCTACATTAGAATACTTTATTATACAAGGGAAAGCCCTTGATAAGACTGGTCAACAATTAGAACAATGGGAAGTTGCTCAATATGACAAAGCATTAGCTGCAGAAGAGAGAAGAGCTATGGCAGAAGAGAAAAGATTAGAAAGAGAAGCTGAGGCTGCTGCTGAACAAAAGAAATTGCAGATGCAGGTAGAGCAAAGGAGATTTGAAGCTGAACAAAAAAAATTAGAAAGAGAAGCTGCTGCTGAACAAAAAAGATTAGACAGGGAAGCTGAACAAAAAAGATTAGACAGTGAAGCTGAACAAAAAAAATTAGAAAGAGAAGCTGCCTGCTGAACAAAAAAGATTAGACAGTGAAGCTGAACAAAAAAGATTAGACAGGGAAGCTGAACAAAAAAGATTAGACAGGGAGGCTGAACAAAAAAGATTAGATGCTGAAGAGAAAAAAGCAATAAGAGAACATGAATTTGAGTTAGAGAAATTGAGATTGACAAGTATGAGTAATGTTAATCAGGCATCTAGTGGTAATGGTAAACCTTCTACTTACAAGGTTAAGGTTCCACCGTTCAATCAGTCCAGTGAAGATATTACATTCTGGCTGGATAGATTTGAACGTTCTTGTCGTACACATAATGTGGATAAATCACAATACGCTAATCAATTATCAGAAAACTTGAAAGGTGAATCTTTGACTAGATTATGCCTTGTAGGAGAAGCAGATAAGGATAATTATGATGTCATTAGGGCGGCTTTGATAAAAAAATATCAGCTAAGTGAGGAAGGCTATCGCCTTTTATTTAAAACGATGGTGCCTGAGACGGGTGTAGAATTCTCAGAATTCACTGCAAAGGCACGTCTCACAGTTGATCGTTGGATTGAGCTTTCCAAAACAGAAAAAACGTATGAAGGACTTATGGATTTGTTGCTCAGAGATAAGATTATGTCATGTGTGAACAAACCTTTCCTTGAATTTATACATGAGTGTAGTGAAATTGACAGAGATACAACGGTAAAATACCTCCAAAGATAACATGTAAGGATAAAAACATAATGCGTAGGCTGCTGATAGTACATGATCGCCCAGACCGCGGGTCATCACCCTCCATAAAAATTGACTTGCTAGACAGGAGGGGAACGGCGGATAAAAAGGAAAAAATATGACTGGAAAGATTGCGTGAGACTAGAAAGGCTAAGGAGACGCAATTGGGGGGGATGGAGGAAAGTAAAAATTCACGTCCCCAAATTGACACGAGGTACGGAAATGGACGCTTTTGCGATACCAAGCCCTTGATTTGAATTCAGCGGCTAAACGCAGATGTTGAAATATTACAAAATTTAAAAAGTAACTTTTTCATAATATTAATGTTAGGAATATAAAAATTAGCTGGCCGGATGGCCCATTCTGAGCAGTGAACTAATATGTTCTTAATTTTACAGACGGATAGATAATATTGAAGATAATGACAAAAGACAGTGTTGTTCACATCAACGACAGACTGTATGGAATAAAAAGTGTCGCTATTTGCACAAAAAAAACACGACCTTGAGAAGCAGGTGTTCAAATCAACTTAGTAGGGAAGCGAAGGGACATTGGTGGGAGCTGTGTCTAAATATAACTTTTAACGACAAAATTTTGGAGGGGAGAGAAAGGTTGGTTCAAAAATCAAGTACATTTTTGTAAAAACGCAAGTAGAGACGGACAGACTAACAGATAAAAATCCATACTTGACTGAAGCATGACTGAAATGACTTTAGTGTAGGAAATTTGAAATTCAAAAAAAACCTAGGCAGTGATTGGCCACAGACAAGCATATTGTCGGCGCTTAGACGCGGATTTGGGGTCATTTCTCAATAGTTGTTCGATGATAGACACAGTATTTTAAAGTGTGGTGATTTCCAAATGAAAGAAAGTGAAATAAGTTCAGGGACGCCATACTATAGCCAGCAGCTCAGCTGAGTTTTGCTAGCATTTCTGTGTTCTTTATTCATAATCTGGTAAGATTGAAATTATTTCTTTGTATATTTTGAATATTGTTTAATGTTCGAGTGATTTGATACTGCCATATCGAAATCTAGCCTTACAAACAAGTAGGGATTTGCTCTAGACCCCCCGCCCAGTTCAGGGTCTAGGGACCAACAATATACATAAACTCCAGCAAGGGTTAGGAAAGACAGATCAAGTGTTGAGAATAATGAAACATATTACCTATCCACTTTTAGGGAAGGAAACTAATAAATATTTTTCAGAATCTATAGTCTGGGAGGACCTATCTGATGTAAAACCACCATGGTAAATGTGCTGTTTGGTCAGAGAGATCTGACCTGTCTGTATGATGTGGTTGTTGTGTCAGTGTTGTGTCCAGACGTGGGTAGAGAATAGAATTTTGACACATAGCCAATACTTTGATTGCAGAGCTGTGAGTTTCAGCTGTCAACAAGGCGGTGTCTATCCAGTTGGTGATTTTACTCGAGTGTATCTGTGCAGTACGTTGTGACAGAGACCACTATTATTGCCCGCCAGCACGGAGAGGTGGGACCACCAGATTTCAGCACCAGAGCTACTTCTTCAAGATGAGTGAGCCTCTGGTCTGCTGGAAGTTCACCAACGCCTTTTAGTTACTAATACCCCATAAAATTCCTGCAATTTACTGGACACTGTGTAGTCAATATAGACAGGTGTGATGAGGCCACCCCAACAGCACAAGCATTAACTATCCTCCCAAGTAGATGAATACTAGAACATTTTAATAAAACTAACTAGTCTAGTACTTATATATGTACACTCTTGCATTTATTATGTAACATTCCATGCACTTCTTTCATAATTTTTTTAAATCTTTTTTTTAAAAAAAGTTCTGGTCAACATAAAACTTGATCCAGAACAAAATAAATGTAATATAATTCTATCAAAAATTTTACACACGTGAGTTAGTTCAGTGTATTTTAACATTTGTTAATATTATTAGTCTTCTTAAATATCTGTGGGTGTATTTATAAACTATCACACCACACTACATATCATTACCCTAGACACTTTACGTAGCCACATTCATTAAGAAAAAAAATTAAGTGTGAGGTCGTAGTGGTAGCAAGAAAGGCCTTCTGACAATTCACAACTACATTTTATCTCAGGAGCCTTCACAGCTGGCCTCATACATTACATTTAGTAACATCACCATCATACAATACCATCAAACCCACTACATACATTGGGGTCTTGTCCAGGGATAATTAGCCCAACAGTAATATTAGGATCTCCTGGTTGGAGAAATAAAATTAGGGAAAAAAATTGTGAAATTCCCTTTAAAATTAAAAGTGTCCCTGCAGATAAAAGTTGGTGAATCTTCACAGCCAGTGATAACTAATTAGTTAACTGGTTAGTTAGAATTAGTTAGACTATAGTCATAAGAAGTACTTAGTGTATTTACTGGTTAGAGATTTAGCTTGTATATTATTATATTGTCTAAAAAGTATGGCGGAGCTAGCAAAATTCCGATCAGCTGCTGTGCTGACCGCAAAGGAGATGGGAATGGATGGTCAAATTTTAATTCAATATGTAACGGCTGAATGTGATAAATATATTGAAAGGGAAGATAGAAAGTTAGCTGAAGAAAAGAGGTTACAAATTGAGGCTGAGATTAAGAGGCTGCAGATTGAGGCAGAAGAAAAACGACAGCAAAGGGAGGCAGAAGAAAAACGACAGCAAAGGGAGGCAGAAGAAAAAAGGTTGACTGCCGAAAGGGAGGCAGAAGATAGAAGGTTGCAGAGGGAGCACGAATTACGACTAAGGGAGCTGGAATTACAAGGCCCGGCTCCTGAAAATGGTGCCAGCCCTTTTGCCTCAGATGCTACGCCCAGTCTGGGAGCCTCAAACTCAGCTATGGGGTTTCATTTAGACCATTTTGTTGAAAAAGACGATGACATAGAGGGGTACCTAGGACGTTTTGAGTTATTAGCTACTACATATGGGTTAGAGAGAGAGAGGTGGAGTTTAAAGCTATCACAGGGATTGAGAGGTACTTCTTATGAAGTATTTGCCAAAATGAACAGGGAAGACCAAGACAATTATGACATGTTAAAGCATGCTTTGTTATTAAGGTACGAGAAGAATGGTGAATTTTATCGTAAGAAATTTAGAAATGCCAAACTGTTGTCTGGGGAGACATACCACCAATTCTCTGCTAGACTAGAAACCTATTTGGAGAAATGGACGGCTCTGGGGAAGACCCAAGATCTTAAAGAAATGATCATGATTGAGCAATTGAGAGAGTCCATGGCTCCAGACATGAGAAAATTTCTCATGGAACAAGGTGCAGAGAGGTTGGGGGAAATTTTAAATGTTGCTGAGAGGTATCAGGCAGCTCAGGCAGAGGTAAGTGGTGCTAAAAAGAAGCACATAGACAATTTTAAAGCTCCACAGCAATTTAATAAATTTGATAATAGAGAGCAGGGAAATAAAGGTAGGACAAACTTTGAGCGGCCAAGAAATGACTATCGCGACAGAAACTCACAGTTCAATGACCAAAAGTTCAACGAAAGAAAACCGTTGAACCAAGGAAAAAGATGGTGTAAATGGTGCAAGAAGGATAACCATAACACCGAATTTTGTAGAAGGAAACCTTCAAACATTGCTGCAATGAAGTCGGGGACGCAAAGATTAAAGGTTAATCCTAAGGGACAACAGGAACCTTATCACCCCCCAGTTTGTGAGGATGTTATTTGTAATGGGGTCACCATAAGGTGCCTTTATGATACAGGTTTGGATTATGATTCAGTTGTGAAGTCTAGCCTAGTGGACCCAAGTCAGTATACCACAGAAACAGTGGAAATACAAGGGGCAACTAAGGACATACCACTCATGACACTTCCCATCGCAAGGATAACGGTGAAAACTCGCTATGTGGAAGGAGAAATCAGAGCAGCAGTGATAGATGAACCAATCTACCCTCTGATATTGGGGTGTAGATACGTCTTCTTGGGGAATCCCGAGAAACCTGTGATCATGGCGACAGTGCAGACCAGGTCACAGAAGAAGGAGGAAGAAGGTGAACCTATAAATGCTCATCCAGAGGAGATGAGGAAGGCGCAGGCTGAGGATAGGACACTCAAGCCCTGTTTTAAAAAAATTGCCCAAATGCCACACCCCTCCGAGCAAGGGGGAATATTTCATGAAGAACAAACTCTTATACAGGAAGGCCGGAACTGGAACAAATGGTCACAACCAGCTGGTTCTTCCCACTTCATATAGAGATAAAGTGATGGAACTCGGGCATGCGATTCCCTTCAGTGGTCACATGGGGATCAGCGCCACAGGACAGCGTATAGCTTGTCATTACTTCTGGCCAGGGATAACGGAGGATATAAAAAGATATGTCAAATCCTGCCCAGAATGTCAAAGGGTAGCTCCAAAGCACTGGACTGCTCCTGCAACTCTAGGGGAAATGCCCATAGTGGGAACACCTTTTGAGAGGGTTGCAGTGGATATTGTAGGACCTCTCACTCGGACCAAGAGGAGGAACAGTTACATCCTTACTCTGGTGGACACTTGTTCTATGTGGGGAGAGGCGGTAGCCCTGCCATCAATTGATTCAAAACATGTAGCAGAGGCACTACTTACAATATTTACCCGATTAGGATTCCCGCATCAAATCTTGACGGATAATGGTTCTCAGTTCAAGGGGAAACTAACGGAAGAAGTTTTTAAGCTATTTCAAGCCAGACACTTTCATTGTAGTCCGTACCATCCACAAGGGAACGGCCAGGTAGAGAGGTTCAACGGGACTCTCATTTCTATCCTGAGAAAGCTGGCACACGAAAAACCGGATCTGTGGGATCAATTCCTGCCCGCCGCATTGTTTGCTTACCGGGAGGTACCACATAGTTCAACCGGGATGGCTCCCGCAACTCTGCTATTTGGGAGGCCAATAAAAGGTCCATTAGAAGCTCTATTAAGGACCTGGACAGATGAGAAGGCGGAAGAGACTGTTACCTCATCGTATCAATACGTGAACGAACTGACCACTCGTTTGAAAGCTGGATGGAAACTGGCAAATGATAATTTGAAGCAAGCCAGGAAGAAACATGCAGCATATTTTAATAGGAAGGCAAAGGACAGGGAACTGGCAGTCGGAGAGAAGGTGCTGCTTCTACTACCCGGAAGCCAGAATAAATTACAAATTGGTTGGCAAGGTCCATATACGGTTCTAGAGAAAGTGTCTAGAACAAACTATAAAATTGACAAAAAGGGGAAGGAGAAAGTTTATCATGTAAACCTGTTAAAGAAGTATCTGGACAGACCACTCCAGGAAAGCACCCCCTTATTGACCTTGGCTATTGCAACCCAGATGCAAAAAGAACCACTCACCTCACATGAATACCCATTACATCCTTGTGAAACCGCAGCACAGGTAAAAGTCAGTAAGCACCTGACTAAAAACCAGAGGGAGAGAGTTCAACAAGTTCTGGAGGAACATACAGATGTATTAACAGATAAACCAGGCCATACACATTTGCTACAGTATGACATGAAACTGGTAGACTCAAACCCAATCTGTATGAGAGCCTATTCTATTCCGTTCGCGAAGGAGAAGGCATTGAAGGAAGAAATAGAGTATTTGTTGAAGGAGGGGATTATTTCGCACAGTGAATCATCTTTTAGTTCTAGTGTCGTTTTGTTGAGAAAACCGTCTGGGGAACACAGACTGTGCATAGATTACAGGAAACTGAATGCTGTCACAGAAGGACAAGTGGATCCATTACCAGACACAAAACAGTTATTTGCCAGACTGAACAAGGCAAAATACTTTTCAAAGGTGGATCTTAGTAAAGGCTATTACCAGATCCCAGTGAAGCCTGAAGTGAGACCTTATTTGGCTTTTAGCACTTCGGATGGACATTATGAATTCAATATGCTACCATTCGGACTGAAAAATGCTCCGAGTGTGTTTTCAAGGATGATGCGCAAATTGTTGGATCCCCTGAATAACCCATGTATCACGAATTTCATGGATGATATTCTCGTCGCCACAGAGACATTTGAAGAACACATTGAAGCTCTGGAGATGTTGTTTGATAGACTTCGGGAGGCGAACTTAACTGCTAGGCCAACAAAATGTTGTATTGGATGTAAAGAGTTGGAATTCTTGGGACACACTGTATATCAGGGTAATATGACCCCTGATCCTAAGAACTTGGAAAAACTGCAGAGAGCACCTAGGCCGCAAACAAAAAAGGACGTGCGATCATTTGTGTCGTTATGCGGATTTTATCAGAAATACATCAAGAATTTTAACGCTATTTGTGCTCCTCTGACTGATCTGACTCGCAAGGGACTTCCAGATAAAATTATTTGGACTGCACAATGTGAACTAGCGTTCCAAGAGTTAAAGGAAAAACTCACTAGCAAGCCTATTCTCAAACTGCCTGATTTGACACAGGACTTTGTCTTAAGAACCGATGCAAGTAATGTAGGACTAGGAGGGGCTTTGTTGCAAAGATCATCTTCACCTGATGGGGAACTGAAACCAGTCGCTTATGCAAGCCGCAAATTGAATAAGGCGGAACAAGGATACTCCACAAGCGAAAAAGAATGTTTAGCGTTAATCTGGGCAATAAAGAAGTTTCAAATCTATCTGTATGGTAGGACTTTTTGTGGTGGAGACGGATCATCAGCCTCTCGTATTCTTATCTCAGGCTAAGCATGAAAACGCAAGATTGCTGAGGTGGTCTTTATTGCTTCAACCTTATCAGTTCAGTATCCAATATATCCCAGGCAAATTGAATGTCGGTGCAGATTTCCTCAGTCGGCACCCCTGTGATCAAAATTAGAGTAGTGGCAGACGTGAGGAGTAATTTTACCTATGTGTATCGCTGGTTTTGGAACTTGCCATAGGCATGTTTTCAAGTGGGGAGATGTGTAGTGAAATTGACAGAGATACAACGGTAAAATACCTCCAAAGATAACATGTAAGGATAAAAACATAATGCGTAGGCTGCTGATAGTACATGATCGCCCAGACCGCGGGTCATCACCCTCCATAAAAATTGACTTGCTAGACAGGAGGGGAACGGCGGATAAAAAGGAAAAAATATGACTGGAAAGATTGCGTGAGACTAGAAAGGCTAAGGAGACGCAATTGGGGGGGATGGAGGAAAGTAAAAATTCGCGTCCCCAAATTGACACGAGGTACGGAAATGGACGCTTTTGCGATACCAAGCCCTTGATTTGAATTCAGCGGCTAAACGCAGATGTTGAAATATTACAAAATTTAAAAAGTAACTTTTTCATAATATTAATGTTAGGAATATAAAAATTAGCTGGCCGGATGGCCCATTCTGAGCAGTGAACTAATATGTTCTTAATTTTACAGACGGATAGATAATATTGAAGATAATGACAAAAGACAGTGTTGTTCACATCAACGACAGACTGTATGGAATAAAAAGTGTCGCTATTTGCACAAAAAAACACGACCTTGAGAAGCAGGTGTTCAAATCAACTTAGTAGGGAAGCGAAGGGACATTGGTGGGAGCTGTGTCTAAATATAACTTTTAACGACAAAATTTTGGAGGGGAGAGAAAGGTTGGTTCAAAAATCAAGTACATTTTTGTAAAAACGCAAGTAGAGACGGACAGACTAACAGATAAAAATCCATACTTGACTGAAGCATGACTGAAATGACTTTAGTGTAGGAAATTTGAAATTCAAAAAAACCTAGGCAGTGATTGGCCACAGACAAGCATATTGTCGGCGCTTAGACGCGGATTTGGGGTCATTTCTCAATAGTTGTTCGATGATAGACACAGTATTTTAAAGTGTGGTGATTTCCAAATGAAAGAAAGTGAAATAAGTTCAGGGACGCCATACTATAGCCAGCAGCTCAGCTGAGTTTTGCTAGCATTTCTGTGTTCTTTATTCATAATCTGGTAAGATTGAAATTATTTCTTTGTATATTTTGAATATTGTTTAATGTTCGAGTGATTTGATACTGCCATATCGAAATCTAGCCTTACAAACAAGTAGGGATTTGCTCTAGACCCCCCGCCCAGTTCAGGGTCTAGGGACCAACAATATACATAAACTCCAGCAAGGGTTAGGAAAGACAGATCAAGTGTTGAGAATAATGAAACATATTACCTATCCACTTTTAGGGAAGGAAACTAATAAATATTTTTTCAGAATCTATAGTCTGGGAGGACCTATCTGATGTAAAACCACCATGGTAAATGTGCTGTTTGGTCAGAGAGATCTGACCTGTCTGTATGATGTGGTTGTTGTGTCAGTGTTGTGTCCAGACGTGGGTAGAGAATAGAATTTTGACACATAGCCAATACTTTGATTGCAGAGCTGTGAGTTTCAGCTGTCAACAAGGCGGTGTCTATCCAGTTGGTGATTTTACTCGAGTGTATCTGTGCAGTACGTTGTGACAGAGACCACTATTATTGCCCGCCAGCACGGAGAGGTGGGACCACCAGATTTCAGCACCAGAGCTACTTCTTCAAGATGAGTGAGCCTCTGGTCTGCTGGAAGTTCACCAACGCCTTTTAGTTACTAATACCCCATAAAATTCCTGCAATTTACTGGACACTGTGTAGTCAATATAGACAGGTGTGATGAGGCCACCCCAACAGCACAAGCATTAACTATCCTCCCAAGTAGATGAATACTAGAACATTTTAATAAAACTAACTAGTCTAGTACTTATATATGTACACTCTTGCATTTATTATGTAACATTCCATGCACTTCTTTCATAATTTTTTTTAAATCTTTTTTTAAAAAAAAGTTCTGGTCAACATAAAACTTGATCCAGAACAAAATAAATGTAATATAATTCTATCAAAAATTTTACACACGTGAGTTAGTTCAGTGTATTTTAACATTTGTTAATATTATTAGTCTTCTTAAATATCTGTGGGTGTATTTATAAACTATCACACCACACTACATATCATTACCCTAGACACTTTACGTAGCCACATTCATTAAGAAAAAAAATTAAGTGTGAGGTCGTAGTGGTAGCAAGAAAGGCCTTCTGACAATTCACAACTACATTTTATCTCAGGAACCTTCACAGCTGGCCTCATACATTACATTTAGTAACATCACCATCATACAATACCATCAAACCCACTACAATGAGCGTAAACCCAAATCTCTAAAAGAAATGGAAGAATATTGTTCCCAATATGTCACTGCACACCCCGACGTGACTTTTGGCAACACTATGATTAAGGAGAGTATGCCAGTTGCTTCAGCAACACCATACAATCCCAATTATTCACACAGATTTCAGGGACCTCAAAACAGATTTGATAAAAAAGGTAACCATAATAGTTATCAAAACCAAGGTAACCAATCATTTCAGGGTTCTTCTTCAAAGAACTGGAGACGAGCTGATAGCTCTCGACACAGGGGTGGTCATAATTATAGGAATTTCCGTAGAGGAAGTAATTATAGAAACTATCAGGGTTATCCGTCTTGGAGTCAACAAGATCATAATTACAGAGATACTCATTATAATGAATATGATAATGGTAACCAAGGGAACTATGACTCAAACCCAAATAGGGGTTACAATAGAGGTAACAATAACTACAGAGGTGATAATAACCGAGGTAGATCTCAATACAAAAGACATAAACCACATTTTCAGGCAAACTCTGCACAACAAGAGTCCAATGAAGCCTATAAACAGAGTAAAGATAATAATGATGCTAGTAATATGGCATGTGCCGCTTTTGATTTTGGGAGAGCATCTCAGTGCCCCCAATGCAAAACGTTATTTGAGCCAACCACAGTGTCTACTTTAAGCTGTGGCCATCCTCTTCCTGCTCTTCCGGCATCAGTCGCGCATGATGGAAGAGGTTCTCTTGTCTTACATAAGGGTTTAGTGAATAACAATCCAGTCTCTGTGCTATTTGATTCTGGATGCACCACAATTGGTGTTAGGCAGTCACTCGTAGATCCTTCCCGTGCCACTGGACAAGTAGTCAAATGTGTAACATTTGGCGGCACATTAGAGAAATACTCTACTGCTATCATTAGGATTGCTACTCCTTTCTTTACAGGAGATGTACACGCATGTCTTCTTCCGAATCCGATCGCTGACCTCATCATCGGTCGCATTCACGGAGTCAGAGAATGCACTCCGCAACAAATTTCCACGTGGGAAAGGCAAAACATGCAGATTGCTAACGCTGTAGTCACTAGAGCTCAGGCTTTTAATATGCCTCAAACTTCATCTACTGAAGATAATGAAGTGCATAACCAAGATAATCCCTTGGTAATTTCTCGTGACTCGTTTATAAAACAGCAAGAAGATGATCCCACTCTGAAGAAATTCTTCATTCTTGCAACTAAAGGTGATCCGAATAAAGACACAAGTCGTAAATCGTGGATTACAAAGAAGAATGGCGTACTTGTACGTATGGTTCAAGACTCCATTACGTCAAGTCATTCTCAAATCCTGGTTCCCAAGAATTTGAGAGTTAAAATTTTGCAGCACGCTCACGACTCTCAGTGTGCTGGACACATGGGTTTTTTCCCGTACTAAGTCAAGAGTCCTTGCGGCTTTCTTTTGGCCATTGGTAAACAAGGACATACGGATTTATTGTCGATCTTGTAAAGTATGTCAGGAAGTTAAATCCAAAGGTCCACGGCATGCTGCACCCATTCAGGCGGCGGACATTCCTATTCGGCCGTTCCAAAAAATGGCCATAGACATAATTGGTCCATTTAAGATCAAGTCTGCCAGAGGACATCAGTTTATCTTGACGTGTGTTGATATGTGCACACGTTGGCCAGAGGCTATTCCTCTGAAGAGCATTACTACTGCTGATATTGCAGATGCTCTTTGGCTTATATTTTCTCGTCTGGGGTTCCCCGGAGAGATATTGTCAGACCATGGCACCCAACTAATATCAGATACCATGTCTCAAGTAATGTCTACTCTGCAGATAGATAGATCTTTAAGTAGTATCTACCATCCAATGTCTAATGGTATGGTCGAACGCCTTAATAGAACACTTAAAAACTTACTGGGGAAGATAACTGAGGATCATCCTCAAGACTGGGATAGAGTTTTACCTGCGGCCCTCTTCGCTTACAGAGAGGTACCCAATGAACATACAGGATTTTCTCCCTTTGAACTCGTCTTTGGCGCGCGTCCGCGTGACCCTATGTCGTTGCTTCACGATCTCATTACATCTGACAATATTGACGATGACACAAAGTCATCCTACGAATATGTCATCGCGTTGAGACAAAAGATTATCGAAGCATGCAAATTAGCAACTTCTTCTTCTGAATTTGCGAAACAGAAGGCAAGGCAATTTGCCAATAAGAAGAGATGCTTACGACAACTTTGTCCTGGTGACAAAGCATTTGTATTACTACCTTGTAGGGAAAACAGACTACTTATTTCTTGGAAAGGTCCGTACGATATAATATCGAAAATTTCCGATGTCGACTATATTGTCGATATTGATGGGAAGCATAAAACCTTCCACATCAATATGCTTACTGAATTCCATGAACGTCCGGATTATTTGCAACCCATTTTCCAAGCAACGGACAATTCTCCAGTACCACATGGTCATTACTCATCACTGTCCGTGATACAGGATGAGGAAACAAGTTTTTTCAGATGTAAATCTTCCTCTTCCAATGATCCCACTTCATTCTAGTGAATCATGGAAGAACGTTACTGTCTCTCCTGATTTGTCTCTAGGAGAACAGCGACAAGTTTCAACTATGTTGCAAACATTTCAGGATGTACTCACTGACATCCCTGGACAAACGCATGTCATTGAACATGACATTGTTCTAACTGACCATACTCCTATTAGGGTTAGACCTTATCCTATACCTATACATTTTCAAGCACAGGTCGAGAAAGAGTTGGATGAGATGATAGATTTGAAAATAATCGAACCATCCACCTCTGCATATTCTTCGCCGATGGTTATTGTTCGTAAAAAAGACAATAACATACGTCTTTGCGTTGACTATCGAAAATTGAATCAAGTAACGAAGTTCGATGCCGAACCTATGCCTTTACTGGAAGAGCTACTTACTCGACTCTCCAAATCTCATTTTTTCACTAAACTTGATTTGTCTAAAGGATATTGGCAAGTTCCTTTATCTGAACGCGCCAAACCTCTCACGGCTTTTTCAACACCTAGAGGTTTGTTCCAATGGAATTTTATGCCTTTCGGTCTTATGAACGCACCAGCTACATTCGTACGCATGATGCGCCGAATCCTATCTTATCGGTCAGATGTCATTGCATATCTAGACGACATCTGTCTTTTCAGCGATACTTGGGAAGATCACTATTCAGGGTTAGATGAATTGCTGTCTACTTTGCGTGAGCACAACCTGACAGCGAAACCCTCTAAAGCCTATATTGGTTTTAGCGAAATTTCTTTCCTAGGCCACCGAGTTGGTCATGGTTTCCTAAAGACAGAGGACCATAATACTAGTAAGATACTTAACATCTCAATCCCTAAGACTAAAAAACAGGTGAGAAGTCTGTTAGGTCTTATTCAATTTTATGGCAGATTCATTCAGAATCTATCCTCTATCATGGCACCTCTCTCAACACTTCTAAAGAAAGGTTCGCCTAATGTGGTCCACTGGTCTCAGGAATGCCAATGCTCTCTGGATAAAATTAAAACATTGTTTTCAACACCACCTATTTTGGTGCTACCTACTAAAGATAAGACATTCGTTCTTCGTAGTGACGCTTCATCCACTGGGATTGGAGCGGCACTAATGCAAGAGTACTCTGGAACTCTGCATCCTGTAATGTATATTTCCAGAAAACTTAATGCGGCAGAAAGGAATTATTCGGTTTTAGACCGTGAGCTATTAGCTATGGTTTGGTCGATCCTCAAACTACAGAGATTCCTTCTAGGCGCACATTTCATAGTAGAAACCGACCAAAAAGCTCTTACTGCTATACAGAGTAAGAATTTGAAGAGCTCGAGGTCTACTCGATATGCAATTGCTCTTCAACCTTTTCATTTCTCTGTGCGAGCTATTCGTGGATCAGATAATGTGATGGCAGACATTCTGTCAAGATGCCCACATGATTCCACATAACTATTAGGGCTTAGACTTCTTGATATGTCTAGTTCTATAGTAGTTCCTTTTCTATATCATGATAGATACACATTTGTAATTTAATAATATAATGATTGTATCACTACATAGCGGTTCATTGATGTTTATTCACCGCTGTGCTTTGATGATTTTTTCTTCATAAATCATAAATTTAAGATATCTAATACGAAATGATGATATGAATTTTTTAGGCATTGTGTAATTGCCAGAATTGTATTATACTTTGATGACACCTTCCTGGAAAAATATACTTGTAGAGAAATAATTTCTCTCAGTTTATGAGACACATTCTCACCAGTCGCTCCATAAGTCGACTTAGCCTCATATTAGGCGTTATAGGTATTCCTGATATTTTCATCTGCGCATTATTCATGCGTTGTGAGCCTATTGTACGTTGCTCCTAGATGTATTTCAAAAAAAAAAAAAAAAAAAGTTCCATTTTTTTTTTTTTCCCGGGAGGTGTGGTAAGACTGTTACGTGCAGTCTTTGATATCTTACAATATTATACATTGGTATACTTGTTATGTTCGCAAATATTTTGTAAACAAAATAGTGCTTAAGGAAAAGTCATTATTGAGTTACTTCCCTTGAAAGTTGTGTCGGCTCTTTCGATCGAACTCCGCGGATGAGTCCAGTTTTCTGCGATTTATTCTTCGTTTGGGTAGTAATAGATTGTTCTTGCTTCAGAATATCTATGGCCTGAATTTATGTGTATTGTTTGTCTGAGTAGGACGAGTCTGTCTTATATCTGTATATCTTTACATATCTAAGTCGAACTATATGTTCTGTTGTCTCTAGAGAGGTCAAAGGCTATTCGGCGGATGTGTCGCTAGAGTGTGGTGTGATTTGGCTTCGTCCCGATAGGGACTGTGTTTTCTATGTCGGCTTGTCGCCGGGGAAAAAGTGATCTCAGTATTTGTGGGGAAAGTGATAGTCGTCTAGACCTATCGTGTATGCTTTACCCCAGTGTTTATTCGTATTGCCAAGGAATGGCAGAATCATATTTCTGATACCAAGGTAATAATAGACACTCTTATGAACTCTCGTACGAAGCCACCATTTTCGATAGGTACGATTTGAATGTCTAAGAGAATATATTTGACTCGATGAAAACGACTTCGATTCCTAGCAGCACTATATCCTGTAGATTGCAGTCAAGTGTTCATGATCAAATCTACAGAGCAATGAAAGATTTAATGAATGACTAACTTTAGGACAGATTCATTATCTGTATCCAAACGTGAGTGACAGCTCACGAGTGAAGCCATCTTGGAACCAAACATGTAGTGACTTTCAAGAAGAGAAAAGGGATGCCCGTATTATCGCTTGATTAGTCCAGAGATCACTGCTACACATGAGAACCCATTGCTAGTGGTTCAATATTATTATATGAAAAAAACTGTGCTGAACCTTATGTTAAAGAATCTTCGCTAGACGAGATTAGGTAGAAGCCATCTTGGATATTGTTTATAATCTGACGTGCTTTGTCAGTAAACTCAGTTGATATATATATATATGGGCAATACTGAGTGCTTGGCTACTGACAGTCCATTATAATATTATTCTACATGAGTGCCCATGTAACATAACATTGCAAGACCAGTTATCCACTGTACCATGATGTATTATGCCAACCTGTGATTTGTCACTATCTGTGCTGTCGAGTGTGTACGTCCAATTAAACTTTAGAAAAGGTACACAGTCGTTGGTGTCGATGACTTCCAGCCATACATGAGTGTAAGAAAAGAACATTTGTCAACACCACGAACTCTTCCTATCATTCGCACATTATACACTCCATCTATGTCTACACACCACTGCGTAGGTCAAGTTGACATTCCATACTCGAACCACGAGCAACACAACAACACAGTATTTAACTCTGGTGATGTTCGAGCGAGCTTCAGATTTCTCAGCATGTCTCTTGCTCAGGGCAAGGGTCTTGTATTAAGAGTTTATCAACTGATGATGATGATGTCTGCTTCCATCCACTTATAATTATCTTTTGGTGGACATCATTAACGGGAATAAAATATCACTTTATCAGACATCTCACAAATCATCGTAGGCGTAGTAGTTTATGTATTCCGTTAAGTAAGATTTTGGAACGATTACACTGACAAACAACATTTTTCTTTCTTATATAAGAATAAGTGTTCTTAGGTCAGTTTCTTGCGCTGATTTCTAATCTGAAATCCGTTTATCTCTATCACGTCAAGTTCTTAAGATATTTGTGAATAAATATATTTTTGGGAAACCGTTATTTGCTCCATTTCATTTTTACTCTATAACTTATTAAAAATTAATAAAAAGCAACATAATTCTACTTTTTATTTTTCTAATATGTTACTAATAGTACTGTATTTTGAAATAATTCTGAGCAAAAATATGGCTTCTAGAAGTTGTAGAAATTCGGCTGATCTGTTCTGTTACGTGTGCGGATATTTTACCGATCGTGTTGACCAGAAAAACTTTACACCATTACTAAAGAAAGCATACGAACTTTATTTCGATTTGAAAGTTGATGATGCAAATAAATCTTGAAAGCCAAATGCAGTTTGTTCGATACATTGGCAGGTTGGTTACGAAAATCGCCGAAGCATAAGTCGATGCCTTTTGGAGTGCCAGTAATATGGCGTGAACATACAAATCACACTACTGATTGTTACTTCTGCTTGACAAATATCCATGGTTTCACTTTTAAAACTAGAAAGTCTGTGGTTTATTCAAATATTGAATTGGTTTCGAAACCAGTGCCTCATGATCCAATCACGTGTCCGATCCAAGTACCACCAGAACAATATCCGTTGGACGTGAATGAACCATCAGAAAGTGATAGTTTACCTGCTTTAGAAACTAATTCTGACTCAGATTACATACCGGTGAATGATGGTGTTTACTTAATTAACCATTCAGAACTTTCAGATCTAATACGTGATCTCGCTCTTACCAAAGGACAAGCGGAATTACTCGGTTCGCGACTCAAAGAATGGAATCTTTTAGCGCCCAATACTCCGATATCTAAATTTCGTCATAGACACAGAGAACTTGTTCAATACTTTGAGATGGATGATGACATTTGCTATTGCAAAGATGTAAACGGTCATGAGCACATAGTCAACGAATGGCGATTTTTCATCGATTCTTCCAAGACTAGTCTAAAAGCCGTGTTATTGCATAACAGAAATTTATTTTCATCAATTCCAGTCGCCTACTCTGTTCATATGAAAGAAACTTATGACAATATGGCTATACGTTTGGAAAAAATAAAGTACAATGACTACCAATGGCGGATTTGTGGAGACCTAAAGGTCATTGCAATTCTCACGGGCATGCAGACTGGGTATACTAAATTTTGTTGCTTCCGATGTGAATGGGACAGCCGCAACAGACAGGAACATTATGCAAGAAAGGTGTGGCCTATCCGGGATCGTATGCAGCTCGGGCATAAAAATGTAATACACGAGCCTTTAGTTAACAAAGACAGCTTCATTTTACCACTGTTACATATAAAGTTGGGGCTCATGAAGAATTTTGTAAAAGCGTTAGATAAAACGAGCAAAGCTTTCACTTATCTTCGAGAAAAGTTTCCGCAAGTTAGCGATGCAAAGATAAAGGAAGGTATCTTTGTAGGACCTCAGATTAGGAAAGTTATTGCAGACAAACAATTCGAGAACTTGTTACATGGTAGTGAACTTCGCGCATGGATGGCATTCAAATCGATCGTCGATAACTTTCTGGGAAATCACAAATCTGTCGACTATGTTGCATATTGTTAAGCAGTGTATAGATGCATACAGAATTATGGGCTGTAACATGTCCCTCAAAATCCATTTGCTCGATTCGCATCTTGACTTTTTTCCCTGACAACCTTGGCGAAGTCAGCGATGAACATGGAGAACGATTCCATCAAGATATCGCCGTAATGGAGTCACTTATCAAGGACGGTGGAGTGTGACCATGCTTGCCGATTATTGTTGGATGCTTCATCGCGATGTACCACATGCCATTCACCGACGAAAGTCGACTGCAAAGAAATTCAAGCCTACATAACTGTTATACTTCTTGTACGAATGATGTTGTAATACTGTATGCGTTGTTAAAAAACTACAATTGCGTATTTCTAGAGATCCCGACCTGATAGAGAAAAACGGTTTGCAGATTTAAAAACAGCGCATTAAAATTGACCAGAAAAACATAGAAATGTTAGAGAAAGAAAAAAAAAGTTTTTTTTTGTTAGTCAGTGTTATTGGTTGAATCTCGAATTTTGTGTATTTTTTAGATGTTACTATACTGAAGCACATTAAAAATGCACCACTATTATATATACTGATGCCGAGAAGCTGGAAAAAAAAAGTGTGGGAATGGATTTTCCCCGTGTTTGTCATGATGTAGAGAGCGAATGGCTGCTGGAATGGAAAGTGCATGATTCAACCCACGGGTTTGTGTACAGACTACATGAAAACAATGAAAGTTACACGTGCATTACGATTCCCAACAGCTATGACCCTAAAAGTGTGTACGCGTTGTGGCAGTATACTCGGTATAAAAAGGCCGTTGAGACAAAACACCCAGTACATGTGCGTGAAATGCCACGACTATCTGAAAACGACCGCCAACGAGCCATTGGTATGTTGGAGACCGGAATGAGCTCGCGGGCCATTGCCAGAAGGATGAATTGCCACCACAGCACTATTGTACGTCTCAATGAACGTTACGGAACCACTGGCAGTGCCCTGGATAGACTTCGGAGTGGCCAACCACGAGTTACTACCCCTGCGCAAGATCGTCATATTGTGCTGAGTCACCTAAGGAATCGTTCTCTCCCGGCAAGTCAAACAGCAAGAGCAATAGTGGGTAGACGTGGGCAAGTCTCTCGAATGACAGTCATACGACGACTCAGATATACAGGCCTTACTGCAAGACGACCTTATGTTGGGCCAAACTTGACTCACAGACATCGTCAGCAGCGCCTGCAATGGGCAGAGCAACATGTCAGATGGACTAGACTGCAGTGGAATGCTGTCCTATTCACAGACGAGAGCAGATTCAACATATCCTTTGCTGATGGACGTATGCGGATTTGGCGACGGTGTGGAGAGCGCTTTGCAGATTGCTGTGTTCGTCAGCACAACCGATTTGGAGGTGGCAGTATTCACATTTGGGGAGGATTCAGTTTTCACCATCGCTTGCCTCTTCACGTCTTCCGTGGAAATGTTAATGCTATGACATATCGAGATGAGGTTCTGGATGCATTGGTTGCTCCTGCGTTCACAAATTATCCAGACTTGCAGCTTCTCCAGCAGGATAACGCACGTGCGCACACCGCATGCATTATGCAGCAATATCTACAGCAGCAGAACAGTGTGACGATTGATTGGCCTGCCCTATCACCAGACATGTCCCCTATAGAGCATCTGTGGGACGAGCTTGGACGCAGAGTCTACAGGCAAGGTTCTCCAGCTAATCTGCAACAGCTCGAAGCTGCTCTTACACGTGAATAGGACTTGATTTCTCGGAATTTCCTTCAGAGACTTGTGCGTTCCATGCGGAGCCGCTGCCAAGCTTGTTTGCAAGCACACGGTGGACATACCAGATACTGAGGATAGTGTGAATGAATTTTTTTATTGGTTGCATTTTTGGTTTTCTCCCTTGCCTACACGGAATGCAATGAATTTCATAACAATCAAATGTACAAATTAATGACCAGCATGGATTCATAGGAAAATAAATAAAGATTCCAAATATGTAAACTTGTAAACACTTATATTTACATTTCACACTCTGTTCCGGGATTATACAGGTGGTGCGTTTTTAATGTGCTTCAGTATATATTACAGGTATTTTTGCTAATGCTTTCGCTGACTTGACGAGCCATATTATATCATTAGAGAGATAATAATGGAACAGCTTGAAAACAAGTTAATAACTTAAAAAACCAAGGCAAGTTAATAACATAGAATTGAATTTGTATCTCAGAGGTGAAGAGTAGAATAGCCCAGACTAAAGCAACATTCTGTAAAATGAAAAGTATTTTATGCAACAACTCTTTGTCAATGGAAGTAAGAAAGAGAGTTCTTCAGTTTTATATAGAACCAATCGTGACATATAGAAGTGACATGGACGATTAGTAAACAAGTAGGGAAAAGCACTAGATACCACAGAGATATGGCTTTACAGATGAATGTTAAAAAAACCATGGACAGCTAAAAATAGTAATGAGGATGTCCTGAACGAGGCTAATGTGTAAAGGAGGCTTATTCCTCGTTAGAAGGAGACAATCCACTTTCTTTGGACATGTTATGAGAAGAAGAACGATGAAATATATGGTGACAACAGAAATGACAGAAGGAAAAAGAGATAGAGGAAGACAAAGAAAGAAAATACTGGACATTTTGACATCATGGCATGGAAAGAACTCAACAACAGAATTGATAAATACTACTGTAGACAAGAAGTTGTGGATGACATCATCGCCTACCCCACCAGGCATAGTACTTGAAGAAGAATGAGTAAAATTTGGTAAAGGGGTCGTCCACATATGGCATCAAGTATTGAGGGGGGAGGGGAGTCAAAAATTTTGTGACGATCTGCGAGGAAAGAGAGAAAAAAGGGGGAGGTGGTGTTAAGAACTGTGACGTCACACATTAAAGTAAGGATCACTTCTTTCATACGTAATGTCGGAATAAAATAGATTTTATAATTTCCATCCTCGTAGTCTTCTTTTCTCCGCAATAGTAAACAACTACCTCGTGAACGACTTATATCAATGGTATAATCTCAGCTCAGTTATCGAATAATTGTTATAACCTTTAACTGGTTTAAATTGTTCTTTAACTATACTTCTTTTAAAAATATACTGTACTTCGCACCTTCCAATAAGCTAAGTTGATCTGGAAGAAAATGAATATCTAGTTCGTTCAGTGGTGGAGCAGCTTCAGTCAATACCCTGTAGCTCCCCGGGGAGCATAGGTCTTCAACAAACACATGCCACGTCTTCCTGTCCTGTGCCATCCGCTCAAGTTCTTTCCATGTTTTCCTCATCATTTTCACCTGTTTCCAGTTCTCTTCTTCATGTGTTTTTTGGTCTACCTCTGCCTCACTTTCCCTGTGGATTACAAAACAAAGACTGCCTTGTAATGCTATCAACAGGTTTCCTCAATGTGTGTCCTATCCATCGCCAGCGTCTTCTTCTCAGCTCTTGTTCCACTGGCACTTGTCTGGTTCTTGTCATCAATTCTACATTTGTGACTTTGTCATACCATTTGGAGCAGCTTACTTGGGATAAAGATAACGAAGAGAAATAATTCGCTGATAACGGTTTCAGTTTTAAAACCCTTGAATGTTTGTCGATTTGCTCTCAAGTTTAACATTATTTTACGAAACTTTAACATAAGTAAATAAAGAATTGAGTGTCATCCCAGACGCCAGGCTTTCCTACCCTTCCCGCCCTTGTTAACAACATTACAGGTGCCGTTTTGGGACAGGGAAGGAGACGCACGCATATTCACACTGATGGACACTTTTTGATTTACTCTATTTGGACTGATTAGTGGGACGAAAGGAGGCCACATTTGGATATAGAAAATCAAAATTATTATCTTGAATATGCGACACTATGTATCCTAATTAAAACCCATCCAAGTGTGAAGAGAATATTTATTTCCTTCAAAACAGAAAAAAGTAAGTAAAAATTGAAGTTTTTGACGTGTTTACTTTCCATTTAATTTATTTTTTAGTGCTTGAAAATAAATAAAACCAAAATGAGCGATATTTTAAATAAATGTTGCAAAATTTAACCGGCAAAGCAGTATTTGTAAAAGCCTGATTAATTAAACACAATTTTACTTAAAAGTTTATTATTTTGTATGTAGTTAACTAATTTACACCCGAACAGCTGCTTTCTTTTAAGTATTACAGTACTTAAAAACTGGGGTAGAATGAACAAAAATTACAAAAACACACAAATAGTAATACGTCTTACAAAGAGAAAGGACAAGAAAAACCTACGTTGCTGCCACAAGGCCTTCGTCAGAGACAGACAAACAAGAGACAGGAGGGAAAGAAAGTGAGAATTAAGTGGAGAACATGAAACTATAGAAATAAGAGAAAAATACTCTATTATGTGTTGTCACATTTTGGGGCAAAGATGGCTGCCACTAAACCGGAAAGCATAAGTGGATAGTACATTAAAAGCAAAAAGTAAAAAATAATGAAAACAAGGACTGGAAAACAGTGTGAGGGAGAAGTGATATTTAAAAAAAAAAAATTAAATAATAAATAAATAAAATAAAATAAAAATAAAAATTAAAAAAAACAATTAATATATACATTTTAAACAATTATATATATATATATATATATATATATATATATATATATATATATATATATATATATATATATATATATATAGAATAGGAGGGAAGTCAAGGGTGATCGAGTCATAGTAGAAAGTCATAATACAACTGGGACTAGATAGAAAAGGACGCCACAGACAAAAGAATGCTGGGTATTTAAACCGTAGGGTTTGTCGTGGATGAATTATCAGATAGGTATAGATGTTTATAGCCCTGCCTGAGCAGAGGTGATAGTGATGACAATGGGAAAGTAAGGGGTAAGATATCGTTTTTTTTATCACGAGGGTGATCGTGTAAGAGAAAGGACAGTCTCTGGATAGAATAATTTATCTAATCCAGCCTATCTGGACGACGATATTTAAATCAGACGCACTTCCTCTCCTTGTACGAAAATACAAGTTACATTGCACTCACATGCACACAATTCTGTGACAAATACGCACGAACGTAAAAACAAACTATGGATAACATATAATGGATATGGGTTGACCGACACGATAACTAAAGGTTTAATAAAGTTTATTATCAAATAAAAAAATCACAACATAAATCATATGCATCAATAGATCATGGTTTACAGACAAAATGAAAATTAAACAAATAGGTTCTCCCCTCTGGTAAAGGAAATGAAAGGACGATCCCCACAGAGGTTAATTTACCCAAAAAGATCAAAAGGTAACAATAAGTGATGAAATAGTCAGGATGGGAAAAGAATAGGTTCCTAATATAATCTATTTCGTGACTAATCAGATTATTGAGGTTAAAAAAAAAAGAAAGAAGAAACCATATAAGTATATGATGTTAACAAAAGTCATAAGTTTCTTTCTCTGTTCATTCAATTCACATACACGCAGTGGCCACTTTCAGACTATGCTTACCCCAGTAGTTGTCGCAGGCATTCCAAGGAAATACACTAATAAGTAATACTACTATTAAGTGTCAAATTTTAGTTTTGCCAAATTCAGCCCCAGACTCTCCGTAGTTGCTGACTGCAAATTTCACAGGAGTCGCTAGAGTTGGTGTTTTAATTTGTCCTGGATACAATAAGTTATCTATGCCTTCAGTTGGTTGGAGTAGGGTTCATGCGTGGTGATCGCCGATGTAGGATAAATAGAACATATACAGTTCCTAGGTTGTTTAGCCTCAGGTGGCTGAAACGCTATTTTAAGTTACACAAATGTTGCTGACAATATATTTCGCCACAGCTGGCTGATGAGATTGATATAAGTAAATCTGGTAATAGTTCTGGTCCAGTTAATATTATAATTTAATGTATGTATTCTGCTTTCTCTCACGAAAAAATGAGGAAAATTGGACCACACAGGTCACAGCAAGAAGCTCATCAATATTAAATATTCTTGGATGCTTATACTATTATAAGTTCGTATGATCATAAGTTCATATGGCCATAAGAAAAACCGCTAGTACTCAGGTTTGATCAGCCTATATTTCAGGAAAAGAAAATATAAACATTTAACCAAATTATCAATATCATATCTAACACGTGTTAAAATAGGACCTCTTCACCACTCTGTTATAAATTAGATTTAAAACACACGTGTCTAGCTTATGCTATCGTTCTTTTAACGCGTGATATGAACACTAGTCATTTATAAAATTACATAAAATGGATAGAAGTAAATAATATATGACGTCAGTAGACAGTTATTTAATGTATGTACTAGTCAATTTAAAACATCTCTTACTGGGAAATATAAGTTATTTAATTAGCACAGAAAATCTCAGTGAAATATAATACAAACTTTAAACACACTAAATCACTTTAAAGCTGGTATATAAATTACCGCAATCAGAAAAATGAAACACTCCACGAAAATCTAATAATTTTCACTCTGTACGAGAAATCTTAAGATAACGAGCTAGTGAATTCAGATAGATTTCTGGGCAACTGATCATGGCTATCGGAGAGACATGGTATATATTGATAAATTTCGTTCTATCGTTCTTAAATGCGAAAGTCACACCTACTGCCAGACCCGAGCCAATTTGCCGTTCGATTCTTGAATCAAAGGCAATTTTACCACCTCTTCCGCCTCTGGCTTGACTTTCATCATCTCCGCCTTGCCGAAAATCAGCTACGCAATTACTTCCCTTGAACGTTTTACAATCCAAGGTCCGTCTCAATTTGAATATCGTGTGTTCGCCTGATCAAAGAATCTATTACGCCATGCTCTGCGCTTCGCCCTCTGTTTCACATAGGGCTTAATTGCCAGATGGCTCATGTGTTAATTGCACTGGTGAATCCTTCGTTCATGTAGAAAAAAATATAAACTAGATGGGGAGGGGCAAAAGTGGATGATTACTGCTGCACTATTTCCATCTGTGACAGGGTTTAATGCTACCCATAAGATGGATGAGGCGTTGTTCCAGGCGGAACCGACTGTTGGCATCCGAGGAACAATATATGATAACTCTCACCTGGATGTCACTGGCACCGTGGTGGCCAGGGCCATTAAAGTGGATGGCCTCAGGTGTGGATTTCAACTGAGAGATGTCGTAGAGGTGTCTGCAGAATCGGTCCCCCAGTCATGTGCCCGTTTGGTCGATGTAAGTAATATTGCAACGTTTGTTTGTGACGTCACAGGAGAGGGGGTTGGAGTTTTTGTAATGAATTGTGATAAAACGGATGTTGAAAAATGTGGTGGGTTTTGATGTTATGAATTGTTGTTATGTATTATTATTGTATTAAATGAGATCAGCTATGAAGGTCCCTGAATTTAACCAATAGTATTGTAAACTTTTCAGAGTACCTTTCCGCTACCACCCTTTTGATCTCATTCAAAATTAATCTATAGTATTATTATTAAAATGACTTCGTGTAGTGTCTAGGGTTATGAAGGTAGGGTGTAATGTGCAATAACCAACAAACATACAAACAAATAGTTTATTATCCACAACCACCAACAGTATTACAACAATAACATACAAACGACACTTTAGAAGGCTATCTTAATTAAGACAGTGGTTGAAATTTGTGTAAATACAATTTTGTACAATTTATTATCCTGATTCTAATTTATTTTGAACCAGGACTGACAATCAAAAGTAAAATCACAAGAATCATTTACAACATTCCAATAACACAGTAGATCTTCTGTCCATACATACACTATTATTCTAATGTAAGTGTGTAGTTGTATTCTTCTACTTTGAGGTAATACTGGTATTAAACCATAGGTTGTTGTTTATAATCACTCACTTTAAGTTATGTCTGTTTTCGTTTGTCACTTGTGGAAATATTAATACTAGGCACAGTTTTCTTTAATATCACTTTCTAGTCTTTTAAGTTCTTTTAAGTTGAGCTGCCAGGTGCCGAACAAGAACTTATCTTGGCAAGAGAATACAGGTAGAACGTTTCCTCTGCTCGCTTGACAATCTTTTCCACCTTTTTGATAGGCAATGGCCACTAGCATGGGCTCAAAGTATACAGACAGAGTCCTGAATCGAGCAGTTCTCAAGCGTTTGGTACTACATTAACGTCAGTACCCAGGACCCTGAAATGTGAAGGTTATGCATCCTTCTTTATACCTAGTATACTATACTATTCCACATTTAAGTACAGGTACATTACAAACAAACGAAAAGGGTCATAGCTTTATACCAACCTATGCCACCATTATCTTTTGATGTGACAATGTACACCAGTATTCTTCTCCCCTAATAGTTACAACGCTACTGCAATTCCAGCTGTCATCTTTTCCATATAATAGGATAGGTGTTATGCTCCTTAATGACAATCATACATATTTTCTTGTAGTTTTACACCTCTCTGACAGTCTATCACATGGTGGATCAATCTCTAGGCGGCTTTGCCTAATGGTTGCTATAGACCCACTCACTTACAGACATATATTATTATTTTACATTCAATTTTTATTTTAGATACATGTTAATAAAGTCAATCTTACCACATTTATTCAATGAAATACACAGTGAACGATGACTGGCACACTTTCGATCTGCCGTTCTGTCCAGGCTTTTGAGAAATATGGTTTTCACAGCACAAGCCTGATCTCATCGCTACTAGTCAAAATTTTGTTAGAAAATGGCGTCCCCCACTAATGCTTTTTCCCCAATATCAACTACTCTGGCCAATGATTATCCTTATTTCACTTGTAAACAAAGTCTTTCAAAAATACAATTCAACTTATACTACGTTACTCGGGTGATATATGTTTAGTATGAGGTCGGCCAATAATATTTCGCCTCACTTTGAATTCCACCCAATCCCCTGCATCGTACCATCTTAGCCTAGCTTTCATCTAATTTTTTCCCAAAAAATATGCGACCCACTCTAAGCATATATGACTTGACCTGACAGTATCTCTGATTCTCTATGTATTGTTTTATCAATATTTGATTATTTAATGGACTATTTAGATAACTAACAACATATTCTTGGTCAGCAAGTCTTCAGGTACACGAATATACGATTTTTATGGGGCTATGTGGCTTGGTTCAAAATTCTATCTTTTTTTTTTCTTTCTATGTTAGTTGTTTATTTTGAAACTACCTACGAGAGCTTATGTCATTCGCAATAAGAGCTAAGCGTGTTTCCATGACCGTAGTGTCCACATTTCTAACTTTCTCATCGTATTGGGGAAACCCGCCTAGGGCAAAGCGTGCAAGTCGGTTGTAGAGTTAGAACCAATTTGAGACGTGATTTGCGTGTGTTATCTAGCCTTGCCTCTCCTTTCCCCAAATGCAGTTAGGTAAATATTTCTTAGAACTAGGAAAAGTGGTTCGTTTATGTCAAGGACGAATTTGAAAAATTGGGTACCGTTTTGTTCGGCTTATGCGTGTGCAAATAATAAGCTGAAGGCGTAGGTGACAACTTACGATTCTCGCCGAAAATTTGTAGTACTATCTTATTTTGACTTTATGCACTATACTGTTATATTCTAATTTAGATATTGTATTTAGAAGTTCACACACATCTCCCCACTTAGAACAGACAATCATATGTCAGTTCCTACTTTTAAATACACATAGATAAATTTACTATCTATGCCTGGTGACTACTCTGATGTTCGTCGTACGGATGTCTGCTTAAAAAATCAGCGCCAACATTGGTTTTGCCGGGAATGTATTCTATGGTAAACTGGTATGGCTGTAAGAGCAACGACCAGCGTAATAATCTAGCATTTTCATGCCTTGCTTGTGACAGACATGTGAGTGGTTTATGATCTGTTTGGATCTTAAATGATTTAGCATAAAGATAAATCTGGAACTTCTTTATAGCCCATATGACCGCCAAACATTCTTTTTCACTTGTTGAATATCCCCGTTCTGCTGTGCTCAACTTACGGCTAGCATAAGCTACTGGGGTTAATTCCCCATCAAGTGAATTTGACCGTTGTAATAGAGCTGCACCCAAACCTATATTACTAGCATCAGTTCTCACAATGAATTCTTGACTCAAGTCAGGTAATTTCAAAATAGGCCGGCTTGTGAGCTTTTCCTTCAACTCTTGGTATGCAAATTCACACTGCGCTGTCCTAATAATTCTATCAGGATTTCCTTTGCGCGTTAAATCAGTCAATGGAGCACATATGGAGTTAAAGTTTTTAATATACTTTTGGTAGAAACCACATAATGAGACAAAAGATCGCACATCTTTTTTTTTTGTCTGTGGTCTTGGTGCTTTTTTTAACTTCTCCAGGTTCTTGGGGTCAGGGGTCATGTTTCCCTGATGTACTGTGTGTCCCAAGAATTCCAGCTCTTTACATCCAACACAGCATTTCGTCGGTCTAGCTATCAAATTGGTCTCTCTCAGTCGATTAAACAACATATTCAGAGAGTTAATATGTTCCTCAGATGTTTCTGTTGCTATAAGAATATCATCCATGAAGTTGGTGATGCATGGATTATTCAGGGGATCCAGTAACTTTCTCATCATCCTCGAAAACACACTCGGTGCATTTTTCAGCCCGAATGGCAACATGTTAAATTCATAATGTCCTTCCGAGGTGCTAAAGGCTAAATAAGGTCTGACTTCCGGCTTTACTGGAATCTGATAGTAGCCTTTGCTCAGATCCACTTTAGAGAAATATTTATCTTTATTCAGCCTGGCAAACAGCTGATTTGTATCAGGTAATGGATCCACCTGACCTTTTGTGACAGCATTCAGTTTCCTGTAATCTATACACAGTCTGTGTTCTCCAGAGGGTTTTCTCAACAGAACCACACTGGAACTGTAAGGAGATTCACTGTGCGAGATAATCCCTTCTCTCAACAGATAATCTATTTCCTCCTTCAAAGCTTTTTTCCTTAGCGAACGGGATCGAATAGGCTCTCATACAGATTGCTGTTGGGTCTATGAGTTTCATATCATATTCTAATAAATTTGTATGCCCCGGTCGGTCCGTTAACACATCTGTATGATTATCTAGAACATGTTGAACTCTCTCCCTCTGATTTTTCGTTAAGTGCGTGTAACTGTACTTTTTCTCTTGTTGAGGTGATCACTGGCCCAAGACAGTATACATGTTGTTAGGTGTGTAGTGCGAGCGTATGATGAACTGAGTGTGGGTGCGAATGAAGGCGCGAATGTGTTTAGGCTCGTATATATGTAGACCCTGCAACCCATACACTCACATGCAGTAGTCAAGGATGCTTGGACACTGCAGGCACGTTTCAAAACATTTATTGACGAGAACACACATGGTATCAACAGGAACAGTCAGTGTAAACAAGGTCATGCTGACCGGAAATCGATAGGTATACATTAGGCATTCAGCAAGCTGGTAAACATTTGAATATTCGTGCATGGTCAATACAATGTTCTTCAATAAGGACAGTTCGTGGCGTCGCCCTGGGATTACTGACTAAACGCGTCAGATACCTTAATCACTTTGACACATAGGTGCAACTTGGCATTCCCCGCCAATTGCACATTATCAGGCTGTAGTATAATAGCCGAAAACACAGGCCTCGTTCTGACGTCGGCTGTGTACTTCTGATAAGCAGGTTACCATCAACCCTGCAGTAATGCTTATTGTAGACATAAACATGCCGCCAATCTGCGGCTCCCACAATATATCTTCGTCACTGGATTTCTGGATGGTATGAAGACTAATAGTCTTGGATGGCTACCTTGAGCACAACATATATGTTCTGTAATGGAGGACCGGTGAGCTGCAGTTCACAGACTAGGCAATCTTCTAACATGTTCTGCTACCGAAAGCATAGTAATGGAAAAAGTCGGTATTACCTGTAACCGAGTCCACAGAACTTAACAAGGAACTCTGCTGTCATTCCAACGCACAGAGATTCACTAGGGAAAAACTGCCAGTGCAGTCACTTCGAAGATTCTTCCCGAAAAACACAATGGACTCTCGTCCCTTCAGAAACCAGGACACTTCCCGGCTTGCCGGAAGTCTAACTCAACTCCCCCTTAAAAAAACCTGCCCATGGGCCTACGCCCGAACTGTCTACCTTTGACCCTAAAGGTCAAACACAATGAATGAATAAACAAGGGAAGACAACCCCTAATCAACCTGACATCGCAGGTAAAGACACAATTATTCTTATGATAAAAACATAAGCAAATAACTTGACAGATGACTCCGTCAAAAATGACAGCAACATATTACTACCACCCCCCTGTAAAAAAAAATGAAATTTTTTTTTTTAATATGTCCATGAGCAAGATTGCACAAGTATCACTTATGTGCTCATGAAAAAATGAACCTAATATCAGGTACAATAGACGCATAAACAAAGCGTCTGAAGACCATACAAATCATCTCCCAACATAGGAGAAAATATCTCCTTTAAGCCAAACAAACTAAGGGGGTACCATTAAAGAAACCTAAGTTGCTGGCAATACCAATCATATATCAATCATTACTAAATACTATAATTATAGCAATATACAAATGTCATGAATTACAATGCTATATTAGCAACATATCACTGATGGATGGACAAAATGAAATTTGTTAAATTATCTAAACATCATCCAAATACATTTGTATTACAACATATTATGATATTATGTACAGACTTAAGTCCGAAAGTGTATCAGGAAAAACTAGGACACAAGATTTAACTGGAATCATGTGGGCATCTGGACAATATGTCCGCCATCACATTATCCGAACCACGGATAGCTCGCACCGTGAAATGGAAAGGCTGAAGAGCAATAGCATAACGAGTAGATCTCGAGCTCTTCAAATCCTTACTTTGCATAGCCGTAAGAGCTTTTTGGTCGGTTTCCATAAAGAAATGCGCGCCCAGAAGGAACCTTTGTAGCTTAAGAATGGACCAAACCATAGCCAACAATTCACGGTCTAAAAACCGAGTAATTCCTTTCTGCCGCATTTAGCTTCCTAGAAATATACATTACAGGATGCAGAGTTCCTGAATATTCCTGCATTAGCGCCGCTCCAATCCCAGTGGAAGAGGCATCACTACGAAGAACAAAAGTCTTATCAATCGTTGGTAGTCTTAAGATAGGATGAGATGAGAACAAATTCTTAACCTGATCCAATGAAGATTGGCATTCCTGGGACCAACGTACCATATTAGGAGAACCTTTTTTCAATAACGATGAAAGTGGTGCCATAATGGAGGACAGATTCTCAATGAATCTTCCATAGAATTGTATCAATCCCAAGAGACTACGCACTTGCTTTTTTTGTCTTCGGAACCGAGATATTTAATATCTTCGAAATGTTTTGGTCCTCTGTCTTCAACAGACCATGACCAACTCGATGACCTAGGAAGGAAATTTCACTAAACCCAACAAAAGCTTTAGAGGGTTTTGCAGTCAAACTATGCTCACGTAGAGTAGATAGCAATTCCTTTAGACCCAAATAGTGTTCTTCCCAAGTATCGCTGAAAAGACAGATGTCGTCTAAATATGCGATGACATCTGCACGATCTGATAGAATTCGTCGCATCATGCGCACGAAAGTCGCTGGGGCGTTCATAAGCCCGAAAGGCATAAAATTCCATTGAAACAGACCCCTAGGTGTCGAAAAAGCAGTGAGAGGTTTGGCGTGTTCCGTCAGTGGGACTTGCCAATAACCTTTCGACAAGTCTAGTTTAGTAAAGAATTTAGCTTTAGAAAGTCTAATAAGTAGATCATCTAATAATGGCATAGGTTCAGCATCGAACTTCGTAACTTGATTTAATTTGCGATAGTCAACGCAAAGACGTATGTTATTGTCTTTCTTTCGAACAATAACTATCGACGAAGAATAAGCTGAAGTGGATGGTTCAATTATTTGCAGTTGAATCATTTCATCCAATTCTTTCTCGACTTGTGCTTGAAAATGAATAGGTATTGGGTATGGTCTTACTCTGATCGGATTACGATCAGTAAGTATGATGTCATGTTCTATGACATCTGTGTGTCCAGGAATGTCGGTAAGGACATCCTGATATGATTGTAGCGTAGAGGATACTTGACGTTGCTCCTCAAAAGACAAGTTCGAAGAGATTGTAACGTCCCTCCACGATTCCGTTGAATTCAGTGGAATCGCAGGAAGAGGTAAGTTAACGTCAGAAAAAATAGTTTCCTCATCCTGTATAACGGACAGGGATGAGATGTGACCATGTTGAACTGGAGAGTCGTCCGTCGCCTGGAAAACAGGCTGCAAATAGTCTGGACGTTCAATAAACTCTGTTAGCATATTTATATGGAAGGTTTTATGCTTTCCATCCACATCGACGATGTAGTCGACATCGGAAATTTTGGAGACTATAGTGTATGGACCTTCCATGAAATGAGAAGTCTATTCTCTCTTGAGGGAAGTAAGACATACATGGATTTTGTTGTTTGCAAGAAAAACTTTTATCAGGTTGGTAACTTTTATTAAAGTTCCCATGAATATTAGAACCAAAATTCTGAGGACCTTTAAATTGTCTCCAATTACTTGAAGGGAAATTACCACGTGATGAACGCCTTTGGTGTTGTTCATAGTCACGATTATCTTTCCTAGCCAAATTGTTGTTATTTTTGCCTATGGCAATGTGCTTAACATCATACTGCCTGAGCTGAGTACGATGGGTACTAACAGTTTTGTTTTCTTTTACGCACTTATCAGGAATCTGGGAATTCGATGCACGGTTTCCCTGAGGAATCTTAACACGACACTTATGAAAGTCCTCACCGTGATCGAAACTTGATTTACCTTTGTTGGCCTGACGCCAACTCCCATTAGAGGCAGTATTGTTATTCCGTGGGAAACTATATTTTCCACAAAAATTTTTGTTCCCATATTGCTTAATGTTACCATGAGCATTAAGTGCATGGATGTTTTTTTTCTCCCAAATAGAAATTTGTTGCGGTGTGCATTCCCTAACCCCATGAATACGACCGATTATAAGATCCGCAATAGGATTAGGAAGAAGACATGCATGGACATCTCCTGTGAAGAAGGGAGTGTCAATCCTAATAATAGCAGTAGGATATTCTTCTATGGTCCCATCAAATGTAACACATTTGACCACTTTTCCAGTGGCACAGCAAGGATCTATCAGAGACTGCCTAACCCCGACGGTAGTACATCCCGAATCGAAGAGTACTGAGACTAGCCTATCATTTATTAGACCTTTATGTAAGATGAGAGATCCTCTCCTATCATGCGCAACTGTAGCAGGTAGAGCAGGAAGAGGGTGACCACAACTTAGAGTAGATACAGTCGATGAGTCGAACAATGTTAAGCATTGGGGGCATTCAGTTGCTCTCCCAAAATCGAAAGCACAACCAGTGATAGCCCTAGAGTTACCACTATCATTTACTGTATTACAGGCTCCATCAAACTCTTGTTGTGCAGAGTTTGCCTGTTGGAAAGGTCTTTTTTTTGTTAAATCTAGGTCTGCCTCGATTATCATTTCCCCTGTAATTATTTCGACTATCATTTCCCCTGTAATTGTTATCATATTGCCTATTGTAATCATCATTCCGGTTTGAATCCCGGTTTCTAAATTCACCATCGTCATAATCTTGACGTCGAGAATGGTTATCTCGAAAGCTCGAATGGTTATTATTACGATAACCCTTGCGAAAGTGTCTAAGATTATTACCATTAAAATTACGAGAACTACCATCTTGTCTCCAATTCATAGACGAAGAACCATCATGTGTTGGATTACTCCGCTTCTGAGTGTAATTCTGATTACTTCCCCTATTCCAGTTTTGTTGAGCACCCTGAAATTTTTTTTTGAAATTAGTGCCATATGGTGTTGCCGAAGCAGCTGGCAACCCTTCTTTCACTTTAGAATTGCTAACTGTAGCATGGGGATGCGCGGTGGCATACTGACAACAGTATTCCTCCATATCTTTTAAGTTTTTAGGCTTACGCTCATGAAGGAATGCAAGAAAAGAATCATTAACAGATGACAAAACCTTATCTCGCAAAAATAAGTCCATTAGACCTTCATATGTTTTCTCAGTCTGAGACAACTCAACCCATCGTGTAAATGTACGACGTATTTTTGTAACAAAATCAGAGAAATCTACTCCATTTTCTGGCAACATTGTCCTAAAACGAAGACGATAGTCTTCTTCTTTTAGTTGGTATTTTTTTAGCAATGCTGCTCTGACAACATCCTAATTAGTCCTGTCATGTTCGTCTATTGTCATAAGAGTAGTCACTGTGTCACCTGTAAAAAATTCCATCAGTTGTTCAACATATTTTTCCTTTTTTATGTTATGCGTATCGCATAAAAATTGGAATCTATCTAGATAATCTGCTACGTCATCCTTTAAAGGATTGAAATGAGGTAGTTTGATCCTACTTACAAACTCCTTTGTCGTACTCGAAGTTGTTTGATGAGCACCTGGACTCGTCAATTTCAATTTCTCTAACTCCAAAGTTGCGAGTCTTTCATCAAGTTCCATTTTCTGTTTTCTTTCCTCATGTTCCATTTTTTCTAATTTCAGCCTCAGCAGCAGCTTGAAGTTGGAGTTTTTTCTCCTCAGCAGCAGCTTGAGCTTTCCTCTCCTCAGCAGCAGCTTGAGCTTTCCTCTCCTCTGCAGCAGCTTGAGCTTGAAGTTTTTTGTCTTCCATTTCCATCTGGAATTTTCTTTCATCGGCCTGAGCTTTTCTCTCCTCAGCAGCAGCTTCTCTTTGATACCTTTTCTCTTCAAGTTCTAATCTTCTATTCTCAGCATCTAGCTTCTTTAGTTCAGCATCTGCTCTCCTTTGTTCAGCTTCTGCTTTCAATTTAATTTCCTCTTTTTGTTTCTTTTCTTCTGACTTTAATGCAGTGGCGAATAGAGCAGATGAATATTCTTCCAATTCTTTACCAGACTTACCAAGAGTCAACCCTTGCTGGATGAAGAAATCCAATGTAGACATTCTGTCTAATGAGATCAGTAACCTGAAAAATTCAACAATACCTTATCCCACTTCAATGGGAGACAAGTCTGAAATGCTAGACTTGTATACTCACTTCACTTTATTTCACTCTCTTAGTCTTAGACAAAGACCTTGTATGGTCCTCTTGTTTATAATGTAACAAAAAATCACTTGAGTACCTGTGGAAAATAATTCCTTTATATCCCACTCACTATGGGCACAAGTCTTTTTTTTTTTTTTTAAAGAACTTGAATATGTATTTCACCTTGTCTCAATCTTTGTGGATAACAAGTCTTTTATCAAAGAACTTGTATAAATATCTTAGATAATAATATTTTATTAACAATCTCTATATGAAGAGTGTACCTTATCAATAATAATAATAATACATGACCAAGTATATGTATGTAGACTGTGTATGACAATAATGTAGTACAATCATAAATACAAAGACAAAGATACAGAACAATGACCGAAAACGTTCGCGGAAGTCAAATAAACAATACAGCAAAAAGTAAAGAAAATGTTACACAAATGTGTAATGATGACCGCGAAAAATAAACAAGACAAATGGCAACACTGTTATAAACGAAAAGGTGTAAAGAAATAAACGGAAGGAATGAGAGAAGAACAGATACAAACAAAATTAATCGAAAATCAAAGAACAGAAAAATAACGAAAACAACACTAACTGATGTCGTCACAGCTAAAAAAAAAAAAAATAGCAACAAAAGTCGCTAGCAAATTTCAATTAAGAAAATTGCAATCCCTACAGAACGCTTACAGTAACCCTCGATTAAGTGGCATATTTACTGTAAGACCCACCAACCGAAAACCCGCAAAAGAACACAAGAAAAATACACAAAAATAATACAATTAACATAAATAGCAATCAATTCAATGTGTTGCAAAACAAGTTCAGTCACAGCTGAAACTAAAGTAAATTTCTTGCTCCTTGCGAACACAGAAACAAAATGTCAAGCGCGCACTGAATGTCAAATCCACTGTAGCATAAAGTGGTATTCACGAACAAAAGTTACTATGACCTTCTCGACTTAGGACTTGCACATAGAATGTTTACAATTTCCACGTACTGTTTACAAACACTTGACCTCGAACAATATAGCTTGAATGCTCGGGCGTAGAAAAGTCTGTTGTTGACTGAAACATGTAAACGACCAGCGGTACCGTTTACAAAAAGGGACTCGACTTGCAGTTGTGGTCCCCGTAGCAAATGCCTAGATGTTAACTTCAGTACTTGTCCTGTTGTGGTTTATGCAGCATTATAACATAAATGCTAGCACTGTTTATCTGGGTCAACAGTTGATGACCTATTTCTGTCCTGTGTAGACAAAACTTGAAAGCATAGAGTATGTGTGTTATTCTCAGCTGTCCACTTTGTTCCTCATGACATGTAGCACATGTAGAAATGTAAATTTCTGGACAACACTGGAGGCATAATAAATGTAGCATAAGTCCACGGAAATGTTAATTTCTCGCTCTGTCCAGCTGAAATGTATCAGAACAGCCCACGTAACTGGTCCACCAAAAATGTAACTGTACTTTTTCTCTTGTTGAGGTGATCACTGGCCCAAGACAGTATACATGTTGTTAGGTGTGTAGTGCGAGCGTATGATGAACTGAGTGTGGGTGCGAATGAAGGCGCGAATGTGTTTAGGCTCGTATATATGTAGACCCTGCAACCCATACACTCACATGCAGTAGTCAAGGATGCTTGGACACTGCAGGCACGTTTCAAAACATTTATTGACGAGAACACACATGGTATCAACAGGAACAGTCAGTGTAAACAAGGTCATGCTGACCGGAAATCGATAGGTATACATTAGGCATTCAGCAAGCTGGTAAACATTTGAATATTCGTGCATGGTCAATACAATGTTCTTCAATAAGGACAGTTCGTGGCGTCGCCCTGGGATTACTGACTAAACGCGTCAGATACCTTAATCACTTTGACACATAGGTGCAACTTGGCATTCCCCGCCAATTGCACATTATCAGGCTGTAGTATAATAGCCGAAAACACAGGCCTCGTTCTGACGTCGGCTGTGTACTTCTGATAAGCAGGTTACCATCAACCCTGCAGTAATGCTTATTGTAGACATAAACATGCCGCCAATCTGCGGCTCCCACAATATATCTTCGTCACTGGATTTCTGGATGGTATGAAGACTAATAGTCTTGGATGGCTACCTTGAGCACAACATATATGTTCTGTAATGGAGGACCGGTGAGCTGCAGTTCACAGACTAGGCAATCTTCTAACATGTTCTGCTACCGAAAGCATAGTAATGGAAAAAGTCGGTATTACCTGTAACCGAGTCCACAGAACTTAACAAGGAACTCTGCTGTCATTCCAACGCACAGAGATTCACTAGGGAAAACTGCCAGTGCAGTCACTTCGAAGATTCTTCCCGAAAAACACAATGGACTCTCGTCCCTTCAGAAACCAGGACACTTCCCGGCTTGCCGGAAGTCTAACTCAACTCCCCCTTAAAAAAACCTGCCCATGGGCCTACGCCCGAACTGTCAACCTTTGACCCTAAAGGTCAAACACAATGAATGAATAAACAAGGGAAGACAACCCCTAATCAACCTGACATCGCAGGTAAAGACACAATTATTCTTATGATAAAAACATAAGCAAATAACTTGACAGATGACTCCGTCAAAAATGACAGCAACAGTGCGTACTGATTTTTACCTGTGCAGCGGTCTCACAAGGGTGTAACGGATATTCATGAGAGGTGAGTGGTTCCTTCTTCATCTCCATTGCAACAGACAAGGTCAGTAGGTGTGTCTCTTCCTGGTTTTCTCTGTCCAGATATTTCTTCAGGAGATTCACATGATAGATTTTCTCTTTCCCCTTCTTATCTATCTTATAATTTGTTCTAGACACCTTCTCTAGAACTGTATAGTTGAAAAAAAACAAAAAAAAACACACACACCCACACAAATAGTAATACGTCTTACAAGGAGAAGGACAAGAAAAACCTACGTTGCGGCCACAAGGCCTTCGTCAGGGACAGACAAACAAGAGACAGGAGGGAAAGAAAATGAGAATTAAGTAGAGAACATGAAACTATAAAAATAAGAGAAAAAAACTCCCTTAATATTAAGTCCAGTCACATGTGAAGCAAAGCAGGATGGCTGCCACTAAACAGGAAAGAGGAAGTTGACAGTATATAAAGATAAGAAATAATAAAAACAAGGACTGGAAAAGAGTGAGAAAAAAGTAATCAATAAATAATAAATAAAATAAAATAAATAAATAAAATATAAATAAATAAATAATAATAATAAATAAATTTAAAACTAATAAAGAAATAAATAAAAATAAAAACTAAATAAAGAAATAAATAAAATAAAAAATAATAAAGGAAAAAAATAATTTAAAAAAAAATTTTTTTTTAAATAAAATAAATAAACAAATTAAAAAAATAAATAAATAAAATTATTAAATTTAAAAAATGGTAATTTAATAAAAAAAAAAAAAAAAAAAAATGGGTGATCGCATCAAAGTAGAAAGTCATAATACAACAGGGACTCGATAGAGAAAGGCGTCTCAGACAAAAGAATGTTGGGTATTCAAACCGTGTGGTTTGAGGCAACCCATAAGCTGTTGACTGCAGGATGAGGTCGCGCTGCCCGTCGCCACCAGTGTTCCTGGCGAAATAGTGGGCAAAACAAGAACGACTGTTATACGTGCCACACCGTTTTGCAATACTACCCCATGGCAAGACTACTAGGAAAATCCGCGAGCGTTGCATGTACCGGACTCACATGCCTTGATGCTCATGACCTCCCCCCCGCCCCTACTGGTGAACTTGAAAACCCATTAGGGACGAGACTTTGATTCTGTTTCGAATTACATAATCGGTTGATTATGTCTTGCATCGCGCCCATACTGTGTATACTTTCCCCTACTGGTGTCGTGATCTCGCAAAATGGTAACGGAATTCTTCACACTAATTTATAGTAACGGCCTACTTTACTTTACTTACAACTACTACTCTGCAAAAGTGCAAATGCCTAAACAACATAACTAAACAACGCTAGCTACCGATAGGAAAGGGAAGACTGGTACCACACTTTACGAATACAGTCTCTGAGTCACCACTACTACGTAATGTACTCTGAACAGATCACATCCTTGTTTTCTACTTCGTCTGCAAATCTGTACTACTGCCTTCACGTACGATAGTACATAGGCTCTTACTGCATACATTACACTATCTTGCTTACTCAATTAACTCTTAAAACGGTACACTACTCAGCCTTATCTCAACGAAAAAACCTTGAGATACGCAAGCTGATTAATGACCTAAAATTATTACTTAGCATTTAATATCACCATATAACAACAAACGGAAACCAAAACCGAACGTACAGGCTGGGACCATAAGTATCGCAAGAATGGCTGTGAGGATAGAAGTTAGGCTGAATCGGAGACCCATGTTAGTGAACTGCCGGCAATACTAAACCAAAATGACTACCTCCACATTCGGGCGTCGCGGGCGGCGAATACCCAATTGTGTGCTAATGCTGGCATGCTTGATGGCTGGCCAACACAGCCCGCGCGTTATTAATGTATGTCCACATGCCAATCCCAACAACCAGCTTTTTTCAAAATCGACAGTGATAAAAAACAGGAACCAAAACAAACACCGAACTCACTAACCCAACGAGAAATGAGCCATACCAGAGTTGTTATGTTTAAAATCCTGAAAAAAAAAAAAAAACGCTTATATTCGGACAAATGACATTATACTGGTTTATACGTTTGAAAACATATACAGTAATTACAGTAACCAGACACCACATCGGTTATCTAAGTAAACCGGAGTAGGAAATAGAGAGTGCAAAATTTTGAAAACTGCCAAGCCACATAGCACCTTTAAAATTTGTATATTTGGGTTCCTTAAGGTAAGAGGTATTTAGGTATACTTGATTTGACCGAGAAAAATATGTTAAACGTTACGACGCGACAAAGTCTATCAGTAATTACCAAATTATAAGCCAAAAAAAATAGTGAGGGATGACAGACAGCCAAAACACCCAAATCAGAAACGCTTCGCTCCGCACAGTTGCAGATTTCGAACTACCTAGCAAAACACCAACCCAACCATTTTAACGCGGAACGGGCCAATAGCTGTCTTAAGCATGATTTACCGTTCCTAATATTATTGTCTAGAAAATAAAACCAGTACGTCTAAACCCACTATTCGTTCGGGGACTATAAATCCAACTACTTTCTTTATGTTATGTTAGTTGAAACGCTTCGTAGGCTCCGTAAAGTTTATTGACCCATCATTGACCAAAACGGACAATGCCAGTATTTTGTATACCTCCCACGCCGACTATAGATCGAGTCAATTAGAGTCGTCCATTACCAAAACACCCCCCCTCACAATATTGCAAATAACACTTACTAGCATAATCATTGTGCGTTTGAGCGCCAGTAGCATATTTTATCATAAATAAAAGCTCCTGGGATGGGACACAAGTAACTCGGCAGAATCGAAAAAATTGTGATATATTCCATCCATGGCCCAGTCAAAACGAAATTCCTGTTATTATTACCAGATGAATTGTTGTAAAGCTTGAAAAATTTGATTTCTATTTAATGAATAATGGAAATTAAATTTAAAATTTCTGTCTTGAATATATGGTGTTATTACAGTAGCGTAACAAGAGGAAAACTAAGTAGGCCTATAAATGCTCCAACCGTTAACCTAATGGAGTATCTTATTAAATTAAAAACAACAATGGAATTTGCCAAACCATTAGCCCCTTGACAACAACGCAACCAAAACAAACGAATGGCACCGTATATTAATGACTAAAATGAACCTAAATCTGAGAGCATTGCAGAGGATAGGCGTACAAAAAACCATAAGGTGAGTAATAGACTGGTGACCACTTTGTTTACAGGATTGAAGATAGGCCGTTAAGTACCCATAGAGCCCACGAGCTACCCAAAAGTCAAAAAACCCTTCCACACAATACCCTCCCGCCGAACTCAGTGTGTTTTTACTGAAATGGATGCTCAGTGTAAAATAGCGGTCCATGCACCAAAATATACAGTCCGATATGCGTGCCAACCCACCACAAATCCCCCACAGCCCACCGCCCCCCTTCTTGGAAATCATGGACCCGGTAATGTCCCAAAACGTTACTATTAATCACACATCACACCTGGTCCAACGTAAGCTTTTGTGAAGCATATGGCTGTAGATCCATAGCTGACAGCATACATGACCTGCCGTTTTAGTAAGCCATAAGGAGCACTACAAGACAGATGAGGTGTCCTCCGAGAAACCCCCGGTAGAAATCCGACGAGTAGGAGTCATTTTTCCTTTATTTTTGTTTTACCACTCCTGCCGACCTCACGAAGATAAAGACTATTGGATTCCCTCGGCGTCACCAACAATTATGTACCACCACCCCATCTAGAAACTAGCGGAGCCCCGATCTTTAACCTATAAAACTGACCTTATGTCAAAAACAATAAGAGGGGGATCTAAATTAGTGTTTTAAAAATAATTGATAAAGCCTCAGGTCCAGCTAACATCTTCCAAATACTTGACTTAGATCCGAACAGGCACCAAACGACAATAGAAGTCATGATACAAAAAGAAAACCCAACCAACATATCTATGACCCAAAAACGACCCTACAAAAATAACATTCTAACCCTACCCCACCTAGAACCACCCCAGTGAGCCTTGACACACCTGACACACATCATAAATCACAATAAACACATCAGACCGCAGGCAGCATCCCGGGGCCACCGAAACCTCAATCCAGACCTAACAAGACCGCACACGCCTATACCAATCCCAAATCAATAGCAAGAACCAAAAACCACCATTGAATAACCCACCTCTACTGTTTCACTTTTAAATGCAAACCGTACACATATAAAAAATGCACCGATCCAACCTTACGCGGAACCAGCCACCACGACACTACCACCTACTAAAAGGACCCCAAGACACGCCCGTTGCCGCCTACATGACACTCCACCACGCGATACTACTTAACATATGTTAACACCCAGATACAGATATGTAGTCCACCCATAACAATAAAGAACAGACAGAATTATAGTTATGAGACTACCACTTCATCAATTACCAAAACCAAAGCCATCTCAACGTCAATCATCACAATATACCAAATCAAATCAGACTGCTGTAAACACTTAGGACCAATAACTTCAACCCTATTAAAAATATTGGGGGTAAGTCTCTTCAGGGAATAATAATAATTAAAAGGTAATCTTGGGTGAAAATAAATAAGGTTGAGCTCTCACAGTGCCTGTGATTGTCCATTTAGATATATTTAGAGAATAGATTGAATTTAGACATTGTATAAATTTACCTGTATAGACCAATGGCGACCTGGCCAAGTTTCGATCTGCTGCTGTTCAGACTGCAGAAAAGAGTTAGGATTAGTATGGGCAAGTTATGAGATTGCCTATGTCACTAACTGAATGTGACAAATTTATTGAACGCGAAGAAAGAAGTGAAGCCGAATTAGAAAAAGAGGCCGAAAAAATTTGCTGAGGACTAAGAGCAGAGAGGCTGCTGAGACTGAATTTGAGGCTGAGGCTGAGACCAAAGAGAATTTGCAGACAGAAGCCGAGGCTAAGAAGGCTGCAGAAAGGGAAGAGAAGAAATTGAGCTGCAGAAAGAGGTTCAGAAATTGAGGCTGACAAAGAGGCTAAAGAAAAATTAGAAGCAGAAAGAAAGAAGATTAGCTGCAGAAAGGGAAGACAAGAAATTAGCTGCAGAAAGGGAAGCAGAAGATAAAAGATTACAAAGGGAACATGAGTTACGACTAAGGGAGTTTGAGGTTCAAGGCCATGCTCCTGAAAATGGTGCCAGTCCCTTTGCCTCTGATGCCACTGCTAGCCAGGGAGCCTCAACCTCAGCTATGAATTTTCATTTAGATCATTTTGTTGAGAAAGACGATGATATAGAGAGCTATATAAATAGGTATGAACTATTAGCTACCACGTATGGGTTAGAGAGAGAAAGGTGGAGCTTAAAGTTATCTCAGGGACTTCGTGGGGCAGCTTATGAAGTTTTTGCAAAAATGAGCAGAGGTGATCAGGAAAATTATGACATGCTAAAGCAGGCTCTTTTGTTAAGGTAGGAAAAGAATGCAGAATTTTATAGGAAAAAATTTAGGAATGCTAAACTACTGTCAGGTGAAACCTATCACCAGTTCTCTGCACGAATAGAGACATACTTGGAGAAATGGACTTCTCTGGGGAAAACCCAAGATCTTAAGGAAATGGTCCTTATAGAGCAATTAAGAGAGTCCATGGCTCCAGACCTGAGAAAGTTTCTCATGGAACAAAGTGCAGAGAGGCTGGGTGAGTTGCTAAATGTTGCTGAAAGGTATCAAGCAGCTCAAGCAGAGGTAACAGGTAATAAAAAGAAACAAGTGGATAATTTTAGGGCACCACAGAACTTTAATAAATTTGATCCTAGGGATCAAAACAAAGGTAAGCACCAGTTTTGATAGGCCACGGTATGACAATAAAAATAAAACCCCACAATTCGATGAAAGGAAATATGATGAAAGAAAATCTTTCAACCAAGGAAAAAGGTGGTGTAAAAATTGTAAGATGAACAATCATGACACTGACCATTGTAGAAGGAAACCTCCTCATTGTGCTGCTATGACATCGGGGAAAAAGGAAAAAAAGGTCAAACCTGAAGAACTACAGGAACCATACCACCCCCCAGTGTGTGAAGATGTCATCTGTAATGGTGTCACTATAAGGTGTTTATATGATACCGGTTTAGATTACGATTCCGTTGTGAGTTCTCACCTGGTGCAGGCCGATCAATACACCACAGAAACAGTGGAGATTCAAACTGCAACCAAGGATGTAGCTACCATGACACTTCCCGTCGCCCGGATAAAGGTGAAAACGCGATATGTGGAAGGAATCATAAAAGCAGCAGTGATAAATGAGCCAATCTACCCTCTGATATTGGGGTGTAGATATGTCTTCTTGGGGAATCCCAAGAGACCTGTGATATTGGCAACAGTGCAGACCAGATCACAGTCTAAAAAGGAGGAGGATAATCCAATAAATACTCATCCAGATGAGATGAGGAAGGCACAGGCTGAGGACAAAACACTCAAGCCGTGTTTCAAGAAGTTGCCCAAATCTCATACACCTCCAGGCAAGGGAGAATTTTATATGAAGAACAAACTGATATATAGGAAGGCTGGATCTGAATCCAATGGTCACGGACAGCTGGTCCTTCCCACTTCATATAGGACTAAAGTGTTGGAACTAGGGCATGCGATTCCCTTCAGTGGTCATATGGGATCAGCGCAACAGGACAGCGTATAGCTTGTCACTATTTCTGGCCAGGAATAACTGAAGATATCAAACGATATGTAAAATCCTGTCCAGAGTGCCAACGAGTAGCACCTAAACATTGGACTGCACCAGCAACTCTGGGGGAAATGCCCATAGTGGGAACACCCTTTGAGAGAGTTGCCGTGGATCTTGTGGGACCTCTCACCCGAACCAAGAGAAGGAACAGCTACATTCTGACTCTGGTGGACACTTGTTCTATGTGGGGAGAGGCGGTAGCCCTGTCATCGATTGATTCTAAACATGTGGCAGAGGCATTGCTCACAATTTTCACAAGGTTAGGCTTTCCCAATCAAATCTTGACTGATAATGGCTCTCAGTTCAAGGGGAAACTAACTGAAGAAGTTTTCAGGATCTTCCAGGCCAAACACTTCCATTGTAGTGTGTACCATCCCCAAGGGAACGGCCAAGTGGAAAGATTTAACGGCACGTTGATGTCGATCCTGAGAAAGTTGGCACACGAAAAACCAGATACATGGGACCAGTACCTGCACGCCGCCCTCTTTGCTTATCGGGAGGTACCCCATAGTTCAACCGGTATGGCCCCGGCAACATTATTGTTTGGGAGGCCAATAAAAGGTCCACTGGAAGCTCTGTTAAGAACGTGGACTGATGAAAAGGCAGAGGAAAATATTACATCCTCATACCAATATGTGAATGAGCTGACCACTCGTTTAAAACTGGCTGGAAACTTGCCAATGAAAATTTGAAACAAGCCAGGAAGAAACATGCTGCCTATTATAACAGGAAGGCGAAAGACAGAGATTTGGCTGTGGGAGAGAAGGTACTGCTTCTTCTACCCGGGAGTCAGAATAAGTTACAAATTGGATGGCAAGGTCCATATACAGTTCTAGAGAAGGTGTCTAGAACCAATTATAAGATAGATAAGAAGGGGAAAGAAAAAATCTATCATGTGAATCTCCTGAAGAAATATTTGGAAAGAGAACATCAGGAAGAGACACACTTGTTGACCTTGTCCATTGCCATGGAGATGAAAAAGGAACCACTTTCATCATTTGAATATCCATTACACCCCTGTGAGACAGCGGCACAGGTGAAAATCAGTACACATTTAACGAAAACTCAGAAAGAGAGAGTGCAACAAGTTCTAGATAATCATGCAGAGGTGTTAACAGACCGACCAGGGCATACAAACTTATTGGAATATGATATGAAACTGATAGACCCCACACCTGTCTGTATGAAACCCTATTCGATTCCTTTTGCTAAGGAGAAAGCTTTGAAGGAAGAGATAGACTATTTGTTGAAGGAAGGAATTATTTCGCACAGTGAATCTTCATATAGTTCCGGTGTTGTACTCTTAAGGAAGCCCTCTGGAGAACATAGACTCTGTATAGATTACAGGAGACTGAATGCTATTACAGAAGGACAGGTGGATCCATTGCCGGATACAAATCAGTTGTTTGCCAGACTAAATAAAGCTAAATATTTCTCAAAAGTGGATCTGAGTAAAGGATACTATCAGATTCCAGTAAAGCCTGAGGTTAGACCATACCTAGCTTTTAGTACCTCAGAAGGACACTATGAGTTTAATAGATTGCCATTTGGATTGAAGAATGCGCCTAGTGTCTTCTCTAGAATGATGAGAAAATTATTGGATCCTCTGAATAATCCATGTATCACAAATTTCATGGATGATATCCTTATAGCAACAGAAACATTTGAGGAACACATTGACTCTCTGAACATGCTGTTTAATCGACTTAGGGAAGCGAATTTAACAGCCCGACCAACCAAATGTTGCGTTGGATGTAAAGAATTGGAATTCTTGGGACACACAGTTTATCAGGGAAACATGACCCCTGACCCAAAGAATTTAGAGAAACTACAGAAAGCCCCGAGACCACAAACCAAGAAGGACGTGAGATCCTTTGTCTCATTATGTGGTTTCTACCAGAAGTATATCAAAAACTTTAATTCCATATGTGCACCGTTAACTGAATTGACACGTAAAGGACATCCAGATCGCATTACATGGACACCACAATGTGAAATGACTTACCAAGAATTGAAGGAAAAGCTCACAAGTAAACCCATTTTGAAATTACCTGACTTAAGTCAAGAATTCATAGTAAGGACGGATGCAAGTAATATTGGGTTAGGTGCAACTCTACTACAGAAATCAGATGCATTGGATGGGGAATTAAGCCCAGTGGCATATGCTAGCAGAAAGTTGAATAAAGCTGAAATCAACTACTCAACTAGCGAAAAAAGAATGTCTTGCAGTAATATGGGCGATAAAGAAATTCAATATTTATCTGTATGGGAAGGCATTTAAGTTGCAAACGGATCACAAACCCTTGTCGTTTCTAGCGCAGGCTAGGCATGAGAACTCGAGATTACTCCGTTGTCTTATTGGGATGCAGCCATTTTGAGTTTAGCATAGAGTATATAAGTGGAAAAACAAATCTGGGAGCGGATTTTTTAAGCCGCCATCCGTGTGATGAGAATCACCCTAAACTCCAGGAAAAAATAATAAATTTCTCTATGTGTATATAGAATTATAGACTGACATATAACGTCTGTTTTAAGTGGGGAGAATTTGTCGTGTGAAATTCTAATCCACATATATAAATTAAAACGTAAATGTAAAGCCTAAAAACAAAAATAAATTCAATAAAAGGAAAGAAGAATGGTAAAGAACAGTGCTGTCACAATTGACTGTACTCGGAATCCCCCTTGTTTTCTACTTCGTCTGCAAAATTGTAACGTTTCACGTTGATAGTAAAAGCCTACTGCATCATATACACCGCTTTCTACGATAAAACGTGTACTGCATTTCTAAGAAAAACCTTGAGATACGCAAGCTGATTTAATGACCTAAATTTAAATTCCATTCATGTCTTAATTACTACACTACGTTACCGTATAAAACGAACGGACAGATGGACTGTAGATAGAAAGAAGGGGAGGGCTGAATCGCAGGAACGCAGGCAAGTTAAACTAACCACTAGTCTGCAGCGATACACAATTGCTGCCAATCACGCGTGTTAAGTGGCCACATTGCACTAGCTTTTTTTCAAATCGACAGTGATAAAAAAAACACTACCCATACCAGAGTTAGGTTTTAAAATCCTGAAAAACGCTTATTAGGAAATATGACATTATACTGGTTTACGTTTGAAAACATTACAGTACCCAGACACCACATCGTTTTCGAAGTAAACAGGAGGTAGAAGAAAGTGCATATTTTGAACGCAGCCACTTAGCTCCTTTAAATTTGTATATTTGGGTTCCTTAGGACTTGCTGACAAAGAATATGTTAAACGTTACGCAAATAGTCTAGGAATTACCAAATTATAGCCAAAAGAAATAGTGAGGGATGTCAGACAACACCCAAATCAGAATCGCTCAGTGGCAGATTTTCACCCCACCATTGTACGGGAAATAGGCTGACATGTTACCTCCTATTTGATTGGCGGAAAATAAATGTAAGGCTAAACACGATTAGTCGGACTATAAATACTACTTCTTTGTTGTTAGGGGAAACGTGAGTAGGAGTACTTTTTTTTGAAAAACACCTATATTATTGACTAGAAAGACATAATGCTGGAATTGCAGAGGCGTAATAACCATTAGGGAGGAATATACTGGTGAAAATTGTTTCAGATGAAGATAGCAGTTGGCCTACCGCTCTGAACGCAGTGTTTGTTATGTATTGTGCTCAGTGTAGAAATAGAGTATAAATTAGTTCTGAAGTAGGAGGTACAACCTTCTTGTTTCAGGGACCGTGGTCCAAAAGTTATTGAAGCAGCACCTGGTCAGAGCTTTGCTGAATCCAGAGGCGGACAGCATACTCCTTGGTCCATATAGCAAACAGTGAGGTGTCTCCAGAACACAGGGGAGAAATCGAGCAGAGGAGTCTTTTCCTGCCGACATCACGAAAGATAAGACTATGTGGCCAGCGGAGCTCAACATTATGTAACCCCATCTTAAACTGACATTGTATAAAAATAAGAGGGGAAATTAATTGTTTTAATGCCAGGAACTGAGAACATCTCCAATACTAGTTCCAACAGAAACAAACACTTGAAGTCATGATGACAAATACCAACATAGCTTGAAAAATAAAACCAGTATTACCTCATAGTACCACTACACAACTGACACACATAAGATAATATTAATAAAATATGTCACTACAAGATTCATATTGATAAATTCTGTACATATAACTTGTAATTAAAATTGATTGTGATTCCTGGTTCACTTTGTATTTGAATCAGGACACATATATATTAATGAAAAGTACTTAATACATATTGATATTTGAAAATTTACCAGTGACTCATTTAAGATAGACTCATAGAGTGTTATATGTATGTGAGTGTCAAACTGTTGTCAAGTGTGGTGGAATAAATTAAATTGTTTATCTGTCTGTTATTGTTGTGACTTACACTTCATCATTTACAAAACCCTAGACATTCAACGTAGTCATCACAATATTCCAGAATAATTCTGACTGAGGTATAAATATGTGGTAGCAAGTAAGGTCATCTGTAATACACTACACTTATTAGATACAGATACCTTCACAGCTGATCTCAGTCAGTACACTAAGTCCCCTATAAATATTTATAATATCCCACTTTACCACACTTGGTTCCAAAATGGCCATCGTTGACGGTTTTCAGACGGCTGTGGACTAGGAGGTCCCTCAAATTTTTGTCCCGTCTATATGCCAGCAAGGGTGGCTCACTAAATGCTTCCCGCGCCACTGTGTCAGCTTGGAGGAGAGGTAGGTGGCGAAACAGGATCCTTTTGACAGCAGTGCTGTGAGGGTGATAGGTCATTATTAACTTGACTCTATCAGAGGAGGTTTTTTGGCGGGGTTTGAGGGCCTCTACACGTGAGATAGGGAGAACACGTTCTAAGGCAGAGGTAAGAACATCTTCTGGATACTGTCTGTTACGGAAGAAGTCGAACATTTCTTGTGCTCGGCATAGTGTGGTGAGGTGGAGTGCTAGGGTGATGAGTAGGACAAACAATGTCAAGGAAATTAACAGAGGACAGTGGAGATGTGAGAGGTGAATTGGAATCGCAGGGTGGAAGTTGTTAATGAAATTAATGAACCTAGATAGGTCAACCTCTGGCATATCGGTGAGCGACCTATGCCATCAGCGATGTATCTCTGATACATCAATGGAAACGGTACAGGATACTGCTGCCACACCCGATCCTCCCGCTAGCCCACGAAGAGCCAGCCCTAACTCGGACCCATCTTGTTGCCCACCGCAACACCACTTCTTTGGTCAAAGAACTGTCCATTGAACTCAAAGGAATTGAGTCGAAGGACAAGTTCTGCAAGGCGCAGGAGAGTCTCTGTAGCGATAGAGGGGTGCGTGCGCTGGTCCAGGAAAAAAACCGGAGAGCTCAAAAAAGGACCATCAGAGTGAGGAATGGAAGGTGTAAAAGTGAGCGAAACATCTAAAACAGAAATAAACGGTAGGTACGGTCTGGAGAAAGCCTGTATAGAGGAAAAGATTAGTAAGGGCATGATTGTGTCCTTTAAGAAAGAAGGGAGGTGCCCTACAATAGGCTGGAAGATGCCGTCGAGGAAGTCTTATATACGTTCGGTAGGGCAGGCACACGCAGGGACATTGGGTCGCCCAGGGTTGGAGGGTTTACGAATTTTGGGAAGCATATAAAACACAGGCTTGCCCAGACCACTATTGTCAATACGGAGATGAGAAGCGCTAGAAGGTAAGGACTTGTTGGCGATAAGACTTTACTGATGGTGTCATGGACCAGACGATTGTTGAGCGAACTGTCGCATCATTGTCACGGCGCTGGTAGAAGGAGCTGTTGTGTGAGCTGCTTATTACCCTTCTTGGAGGTACAGGTCCTTGCGCCATACCACAATGGCACCTCCTTTGTCAAGCCGGTTTGATAACAATGTCATCTCTGCGCGGAGCTTAGTAAGGGCATGAGACTCATCAGATCGAAGATAAGGTTGGAATAACGCAGGCGTTGAGGTTGGAGCTGCTGAATGTCGTGGAGGGTATTCTGAATATATAAATCCAGAGCGCGGGAAGCCCCAGGAGAGGTGTGTAAAATTGTTTTATTCTTGGGAGGAGCGAAAGCGTGCAAAGGCATCATCTGAATCAGCTTGCGATCTCTGAGGACCATCACTGTTTGGCATCAACGGAAATGGAGCTGAAGTCGCAGACGGCGATGAAACGAGTAGGACATCTTTTGGAGGAGATTGTATCTGTATTCAGAGGATGGTCGGAGAGGGACAAAGTGGCCAAGCACCTTGCTGAGGACTGAAAGCTATGCCCTCAGAGAGGGTAAGGATCTTCAGAGGGAATACAAACCAACCTGGGACCACGAGAGGGAGTTAGAGGAGGCAGGGAAGTCTCAGGGGTAGGACAGAGGCGGGGAAAGTTTCTGGGTCATCCTTTTTCTGGGCGGATATAAAAAATCATACAATTGCCGGTTGAGGGTATGGTATAATAATGCGTATAATGGGGTAAGGCAGGAAAAGTAGCTGGAGGTGAGACTACGTAAGCGGAGTAGAAGCTGAGACTCTTGAGCACACTGAAATATCTACACCAGGATGTCACGGGAATGGATAGCTTGCGACAGCTCGCATACGCTGGAAACCCACATGTGGATCTCGATGCGCTGTAAGAGGCGATGTTCACGAGGGTGAATATGGCCAGCTTCAGACAGGGGTATGAAGGGAGAAGTGAAGCCATGAGGGAGAACTTTAAGGCGGAGGCAGGTGCGGATAAAGTGGAGATGGCAAGTGAATCTAGTTTTCTTGAATGTAGCAAATGCAAAATCAATTTGCAGTGCGAGATAAATATCAGGTGGTAAGAGGCTGAATGAGGTGGTAATAGAAGACCGAAGTGAATTAATGAAGTGTTTCAGTGAAGGCATAATGGCAAATCGAGTGAGACCACACACAATGAAAAAAAACAAAATAAATTTAAATATATAAAAAATAATAAAAAATTTAATAGATATATAGAGAATAAATAAAAATAATTAATTTAAATCAATGAAAGTAGGTGATTTAAAGATCAAAATTAAGAGAGGAGTTAAAAGAGAAAAAGTGAGCAAACAGGTAAGATTTTAGTGGCAAAGTCATAATTATGGGGTAATTTATATATGCTAGAGTTTGGAGAACTGCGGTAAGACGGGGTAAAACAGTTGAAAAAAAAAAAAAAACCCAAAAAAAAAAAAAAAAACACACACAAATAGTAATACGTCTTACAAGGAGAAGGACATGAAAAACCTACGTTGCGACCACAAGGCCTTCGTCAGGGACAGACAAACAAGAGACAGGAGGGAAAGAAAATGAGAATTAAGTAGAGAACATGAAACTATAAAGAAATAAGGGGATACTAATTGGAAAACTCCCTTAATATTAAGTGGTCCAGTCAATAGTTAAGCATAAACCCATTTCATGGCCTGCCACGCCTTTTCCGGAAAAGAGGAAGTTGACAGTACATAAAGATAAGAAAATAATAAAAACAAAAGGACTATATATTACTATTTTAATAACTTTAAAAGAATATTAGATAAAATAAAAAATTTATAAGGAAAAAAAATAAAAAACCTGTATAAAAAAAAAAAAAAACCCAAAAATAAAAATAAAAATAATAAAAATTTAAAAAAAAATAAATAAAATTTATAAAATTATTTTAAATTTAAAAAATTAATATTAAATTAAAAAAAAACAAAAAAAGAAAAAAAAAAATAATCGCATTATTCATATTTTAAAGTATTAATAACAACAGGGAAAAATTAAGAAAACTCTCATACAAAAAGAATAGGTTGGGTACTTAAAAAACCATGTAGGGCAACCATAACTAGAAATGAGCCCAAATTTGAATGCATTGTTCCTGGGCGTTAAATACTGTTGGCGTCCGAGGTAAACAGTATCTGAGGGCTGTCACCTGGATGTGACAGTGGCAATTAAAGTTAATGTTTTAATACATTTGAAAGTGGATGGTTAATAATAGGTGAGTTTTTTCAAACATTTAAACACATAAAAAATGGTCAAGATGGTTCTGCAGAACGGTCCACCAGTCGTGTTGCCCGTTAAAATGAACGTAATAGTGTCAACGTTTGCAATAATAGCATAAAATGAACAAGTGACTCACACTCAAATGTGAAGCCATGGGTAAATTTTTTTTATACTTTGGCATTATAAATAACGATAATATAAAAACGTGTTTTAAGATTACATTTGACTGTCATTGGCATCCGTGTAGTGGGGATTACATGTCTATATGGTTCCGGCCAATATTGGCTATATGATAAGATTTTTCAACGGGCTTGTGACTTCTCATTTTCCCCTCAAATTTATTGTCCCGTCTATATGTCCAGCAATTCCTCACTAAATGCTTCCCTGCTAACTGGGGTATAAAGAATTGATGTTGAAACAGGAACTTCAATTATGGGGCGAATGTGACAGTGTTGTGAGGGTGGGATATTCATTATAACTTGACTTATCAAGATATTTATAACGGTTTGTGAGCATCTAATTGGAGATTGTCATGATAAAAATAATAGCATGGCGTAATAAAAAAAATAATAATCTGCCAATACTTATAATGAAATACTGGGAATTCCCTTAAAGTCCAAATATAATCAATCTTGTTTTATTGTACATTTAGAAAATCCATTTCATATTTGGCATAAGAAAACTGTAGGTGGAGGCGGATGTTGGTCGTGTGCTGAAAAGGGTTTTATATGAAATAATATTTAATGGAGAGCTAATGTATAAAGGGAAGCTATGTACCATCGGTGATGTTTTCGTAGTAAGAGGAAGTGGGTTAATGTTTGTTTTTTAACCATAGCGTAAAATGTTGCGATAGGTGTTATGGTTAATGTGTAGTGATAAGAAATGTAATATTAGATGGATTATTAAATTGTCTTATATTAAAGGGAAAGGTGAGGTATAAAAAATATGTATTAAGGGTGGAATGTTATGTTTATTTAATTATTTAAAATGAACCTAGAGATAGGTCAATTTTGGTTCTGGCATGTATCCGGGGGATTTGTTACCCTTATAAATCTGGCATATTGAAGACTTATTATTTTATACAAATATGAAAAAAAATTAATGTAATATTTTTGCTAGATAGTATTTCTGATTACTTAGGGTTTTACCCCATTTGAATAGGCCAGAAAAAAACATATCGAACAATCTTTATAAAATAAAATGAGAAAAAATAATTCCATATAGAGGTTAATATTAGCTAAAGTTCCAAATTAATGTCCCATTGAGCAACTCACAATTATAATTGCAGTCAAAGGACCAGTTCTTAGGGCAGAAGGAGTCCTCTGTAGTTAAATAGTTTGGTGTGTTCTTAATTAAAAAATTGGGGTCATTTATATTAAAAGACGGAGAGCTTTAAGTATCATAGTATTTATGGCAGGGGTTGTGCGAAGTTATAAAATTTGCAAAAAATCAAACATAAAATATGGTTTTGGGTGTAGTTAAAAATCATCTGGCCAAAGTAAATATTTAATTAATAAGAAGTTTGGTAAATTTAATAGATCCATAATTAAATTTTACCATAAATCTTAAAAAAAGGTTAATTTATTTTGTAGGCTAAATTTAAAATAATGTGTTAATGATCAATAATTTTTGGGACATTGCAAATAATAATTAAATGGCTTAATTACGCTGGAGTTTGGGGAGTCTCTCCAAAGGGATACGGCAAAAAGAATAGGATGATGGTTTTGTCACAATGATGATGGGATAGAAAAATAAATCAGATTTTTTAGATATAAAATTATTTAATAGATGAATAAAGGTAAATTTAAATTAATGATTAACTTGGCTTTTTGAATCGGTGGGATTAAATTATATTTTTTAACAATAAGTGTATTGTTATACTTACCTATTGATTAGATTGCGTTTGTTTTAGCACATTATAAAACTTATAATCATAGTAAGATTTAAAAATAAAAAAAATGTAAAAATACAATTTTTTATTTTACCCAAAAATAATTGTGAAAATTAATTTAAACTATAAAAAAAATTGGTAAAATGTTATGGAAAAATTCTTGTAAAATTTTACGTGTAAATGAGAAATTTGTTTTACCAATTTATAGTTTATGAACGGATCATAAATATAAAAAGTTCGGATTTAATGACAAAGTGGTAGTTGAAAGATCAAAGTTTTTTATATAAAAAAATATTTATTAAAAAGTTTTAAATTTATATTAATAAATATTTTACATGGTTAAAATTATAGATATTAGCTTATAAAGTTTAGTGAAAGTTAAAATTAAAAATTAGGGGATTTCCTCTTTTAAATTAATTTAAACCGGTTAAAATAAACTAAAAGGTTAAATTAGCAAGTTAAACACGGAATACAGAAAGCCCCTAAGACATTAAATCTGAACTCTAAATTTTAAATTGTTTTCCCTCACACTAATAAAATTGTAAGTGATAATAAATAAGAAAAAATAATTTGGAGATTATGGGCAAACATACCGGTTTAAAGTGTAAATAAATATTTGTAATGAAGCTGTGAGTGTATATTGTAAAATCATTAGGATATCAGTATTACAGCAGAAATAGATATTTAAAGTAAGAAAGTCGCATTATTAAGTATTTGTAATATAGAGAAATTTATGATCTCTAAGTGAATGGTATGTAAATTATTTTAATACTTTTCATGAAACAATTTTAAGAATTATTATAAAAATTTGAAATTTTTAAAAATTATTAATATTAGAATTTTAAGAAATTTAAAATTTTTTATGAAATTTGACAATTAATTTAAATTATAAATGAATTTTCTAATAAAGGCTATTGTAAATAATAAAATAATTTTAAGTTCCTTATGATAAATTACGGAAATAATTTATACTTTACTGTAAATATGTAGTTTATAATTTTTAATTTAAATTTGTAATATACTTAGTTTTATTAATAATTTATTTTAAATTTGAAATATAATTATTTTTAAAATTTAATATATAATTAAATTATAAAATTTATTTATTATTATTTTTTTTAGATATATTTATTTTTAATTAATTAGGGGAATTTTTAATTATAATTTTTTCGTATTTATATTAGTCTTTTTAAATATTTTTATTTTAAAATTTTATTTTTTTTTTAATTATAACGTATTTAATCTTTTAAATGCAAATTTTTTCATTGATTTTTTATTTAATTTTAAAAATAAAATCCCTACTTTTATTTTCAAAACGGGATATAATTTTTTTGATTTTTTTTTTTTTGGGAATGAGGAATTAATATTCTAATTTTTTTTTTTTTTTATTTTAATTTTTTTTTTAATTTTATTTTTAGTTTTAAATTTTTTTAAATTTTTTTTATAATTATTTTATAAGGATATTATTTTTTTTTTTTTTTTTTTTATTAAAAAATTTTATTTTTTAAACAATTTATTTTTTAAAAATATTTTTAAATTATTTTTATATGGATTAAAAAAAAAAAACGAGCTTATTTTAAAATTAAAATGATTTTTTTAATTTTTTAATTTTTTTTTTTTTAATAAATAAATATTTTTTTTTTTTTTTTTTTTTATAATTAGGAGGTTTTTTTAGTTTTTCCCTTAGTTTGTTTTTTGCAATTTTTTAATTTTTTTTTAATTAATTTTTAATTTTTATCTTTTTATTTTTTTAATACTTTTTAATTTTTTTTTTTATTTTTTGATATTTTTTTATTTTTTATTTAAATTTTATAATTTTTTTTTTTTGGATTTTTTTGTTAATAAATTTTTTTTTTTTTTTAAAAATTAAAGTTTTATATTATTTATTTTTAAATATTGTATCGTAAAATTTTTTTTTTTTTAAATTTGTTTTTTTTTAAATTTTTTGATTTTTTTTATTTTATTTTAAAGCTTAATTTTATTTTTTAATTTAAATTTAATTTTTTTTTTTGATTCAATAAAAAATTTTTTTTTTATTATAAATTTTTTTTTATATTTTTAGTTTTAGGTTATATGATATTGAGAATTAAATATAAATGTATGGATTTTTTCAGCGTTTATTTTATTTTTTTTACTTTTTTTAATGGGTTTATATTTTTTATTTATTTAATTAAATATAGAGGATAAAAAAATTTGTTTTTATTTTAATATTATTTTTTATTTATTTTTATATTAATTTTATAATTTTTTATACAAAAATTTTTATTTTTTTAATTCATTTTTTTTAACCCTTTATTTGAAAAATTTTTAATTATAAATATTTTAATATGTTAGGAAATTTTTATTTATAATGAATTTTTATAAATATTTTAACTATTTATTATTTTAAGAATTTGTTTTTTGTATTTTTTAATTTTTTGAGTAGATTAAAAATAATAATTTTTATGAGACTTTTATTTTTAAGATTTTTGTTTTTATTTTTTTTTAATTTTTATTTTTCATTTATGTAAATTTTTATTTGAGGGTATTTTTTATTCCATTTTTTTTTTTTTTTTTTTTATTTTATTTTTATATTTTTTAACAGTTCATTTTTTTTTTTTTTTTTTTTTTTTGGTTTTATTTTATTTGATTACAATTTTTTTTAAATTTTATTATCTTTTTTTTTTTTTTTTTTTTTTTTTTTTTTATTTTTTTTTTTTTTTTTTTTATTTTATTATTTTTTTTTTTTTTTTTTATTTTTTATTTATATATTTTTTTTAATTTGTTCTTAGGATTTTGAATTTATTAGTTTATTTTTAGATATTTAATATTATTTATTATTTTTTTTTTTGGTTATTTTTTTTTATTTTATTTAATATTTAATTGTTCCCTTTCATCCTTTGTCCTTGTATTTTTTTTAACCGAGCCTCAACCTTTACTAACCATAACTATACCTACAAACATATGACAATGCGAAATTACTTTGGTAAAATCACATCTAAAAGTTTCCTCCCCTCTACCAAAAGCCCGCCATTTCATTTTTTTTTTTTTTTTTTACGGGTTTTTTACGGTTGACGAACCCTCGCGCCTGAATTTGAAATTTTTTGTTTGGCGACTATAGTGGTACAGGGCTTGAAGGTCCTCGAGGCCGAATTTTTTGACCGAACCTACAGTTACAAACCGTGGAAACACAGATACAACCTGTCCTCCAGGCCCTGTCAAAACTTGCTTGTTAATAATACCATAGATACCACAACCACCGTTTTGACCCATTACATCAACAAAATCAACCTCCAGTTGTTTATGGGAATCACCCCAACCAATATTTCCCAGAACCAAGTTGGTGGGTCCTAAAACCCACAACCTTGTACGCCCATGCTTTCCCCCCCAGTAAACACGTTTGACCAGTATCTAGGTCAACTATCAACTTGCTCAGTCTGTCTAGTCTAAACTCTAATTATTCATTAGCTTTTCCCCTTTTTTTCCCTAGAGACCAAGTGATGGTGTCCTATGCCCATCATCCTACCATTGGCCCCCTTGGTTACGTCAGCATCTCCTCTTTCTAACTTAGGACAAGGGAAATGCACCTCTCGGGCTGCTGGTCTTTAAAATCTAAACAACGAAAACAACAACCACATGTACCCACCACCCCGAAAACCGGCCAACAGAAGGCGTCTGAACCTAACAGCTTTAAAGCTTGATATTTGTCCTGTCCTTTTAAAAAAAAAAATTCGCATATATAGTTTTTATTACAATTGCCGACAGCTCCTTACACTTTACTTCCGATGTAAAATATTTGTATATACCCCCCTATTTGTTTTGTGGCGAATACCCGTATTAAATTTACGCGGTTGTAAATATATACCCTTTGTATAAATATGTATAAAAAGAGACACGACCAACACTGTTCCGACCAAATGCTCTGAATCCCTTTTTACGGGCAATACAACGCGGGCACACACAAAAAAACGGAAACGCACACACCCACCTCACAACAATCTACAAACCACAACCACACAACAATTACGGCGATACCGTCAACCCCTACCACGCAAAATTAAACTTTCAGATATGAACAAGGACAAGACCAAAAGAGAAAGCCATAAAAACCAAATAACCAAAACCCGACCGCCTCCCCGCCATACCCAACCGCAACCCCGCCCCGCATGCCCACTTTCCAAAACATCAAACAACGGTCAACCCACTAGACGTCCAACGACAACTGCGCAGATAGTAAACAGTTTCCTAGGAACTCTTATAAAAACCCGACAGGCACATAAGAGGATCGAATTGGTATTGTATAAATTATTATAATATTTAATTATTCGATTTTTATTTTTTTTATATTTTTCCTTTTTTTCCTCTTTTTATAAGGCGGAAATATCGCAAATCATAAATATAAAAAAATAATGGTGGTGGATATTAATCTTAGCGTAAAAATAAATAATTAGTATCTCCAATATTGCGCGGCTTTTATTTAATTTATAAATATATATAAAAATCATTTTTATATTTTTTTTTATTTAATTGTCTTGTTGTACGGGGTATTCCCATGAAGCACCAATACGTTAAAAAACCAGCATAAAATTACACAATTAAAATTACGTACACAAAACAAACACATATACAGTTAAACACAGACACCAACACAAAACCAAAAAACCATGTGGGGGGCACCCAAAACCAACAGTAATAACAAAAAAACGGGGTCCACACCGCTAATTAAGGGCAGTTACCCAGGGTCTTTACCTGTAAAAATACTAAAACCAACCTCCTTAAGCAAAAAACCCTTTTACGGCATGTACAAACTTCCGATGGGCTACATCCCAAACACACCCATGAGGGGGTCATCAGCCATCCCACCCAGTAGCCAGTTGATCTTGCAATGATAGAAGGACAACGCTAGTCCGCATATCTCTCCTTAAAAAAAAACTGGGCACGGTGTGAAAAAAAAAAAAAAAACCCGAGCGCTTAGGTAACCTACCGCCAACCAGCATATCGATTTTTTTTTTTTTTTTTATATCATTTTTTTTTTTTTTTTTTTATACATCCTTTTTTCTTTTCTCCCTTTTTTTCTTTTTTTTTTTTTTTGTTCTTTTTTTTTTCCTTTTTTTTTTTTCCTCTGTTTTCGGCATGCAAATTTTTTTTTTTTTTTTTTTTTTTTTTTTTTCGGGACGGGCTTTTTTTCGCTTTTTCCTTTTTCCTTTTTTTCCCTTTTTTATTTTTTCTTTTTTTTTTTTTTTTTTTTTTTTTCCACGTTGGCTTTTTTTGTTTTTTCTTTTTTTTTTTTTTTTTTTTTGTTTTTGTTTTGTTTTTTTCAACTTTTTTTTCTTTTTTTTTTTTCTTTTTTTTTTCACTTCTTTCTTTATTTTTCTTGTCGGTTTTTTTTTCAGGCCCTTTTTTTGGTATTTATCTTTTTTCCATATACTTTTTCCCGCTTTTTCCTTTTTTTTTTCCTTTTTTCCTCACCGCCATTATCGATGTTTTATATATATATTCGTATATATGCCACGAGTCACAAATAAATATTCGCATATTATTATATCTAGCGGATGGTATATATATATGGGGCTGGTTTTGTATATGTCCCGCTAATGGGAACAAACACAACCAAACTCTACAATACAACAAATTTCAACTTCCAACAATCTCAAATGGAACCTACACAAAGTGGTACCCGACAACAAATCACAACAACAAAAATCACCTCACGCGGCAATCCAGCCCATGCCTACAACCATGTGGGGGCGTCACCAATCTCCGCAGGGCACACCTGACCACCCAACATTACGCCGCGGCGTCCCTAACCGTTGCTTCGCGTGGAACCCCCTTAGTTATTGGTACGCGCCACCGTATATCAAATCATTATATCCTAGATACAAAATTTTTTTTTCCTACGCCCCTTCACTATCGCCTTTCCCCACCTCTTCGATTGCTGGCTGGCCCCCCTGATTAGTCAATCTCTAGACCCCTTTCTATAAAACCACTTCCACACTCCCACCTCTCGTGCTGTTGTGGACTCTCCCTCTTCCGTCCTCTTCGGCTGCTCTGCTCTTCCCGTTTAGCTCCTGCTTGCTTGGCTGGCTTCGTGCAGGCTGGCCCCCCTGAATCATAGTCTCTCTCTCTCGCCCCTATCCTGTGTCTAAATCTACCTGATAATCTACCATCTCACTATCTCAGGACTTCCTCCTAGGCTAACTCTTCCCACCATCTAGATGGTTAGTTTTTGGTCACCAATCTATGGAAAATTTTACAAGGTCACGGCGGTACACTTCCACTCTTCCCCACCTCTGAGCGGTGGGGCGATGGTTCCTCGTTATATGAGTCCAGGGTCCCTCTAAAAAACACTTCACTCCCCACCATCTTTCATGCTAGACCCTAGTGAGCGGGGAAAGTCCTCTTAAAACACGGTGGACTAAAAAAAACACTTTCACCTGGAGGGTTGGACGGTGGGGCGTCCTAGTTTCTACTCCTAAAAAACAACCGGGGTGGAAAAAATCTAGATTGAAATCGGACCTAATCCTAGGTAGGGGAAAACAACTATCACACCCCCTTCCCAGTCGTCAAACCCCCCCACCAAAAAAAAACGGCCTAGCAAACAAAAATCAAATAAAAAAACAAAAAAAACAAAACAAAAACTAGAACGAACCCAAAAAAACAAAAACAAAAAAACCACCTAACCACAAAAACACACAACCCACATGTTGGGCAAAAAAAAAAAAAAAACACAAAAAAAAAAAACAAAAAAAAAACTGGAAAAAAAAAACAACCACAAAAAAACCACAGCCAAAAAACTTAGATGGTGTTCACCAAACGCAAACAAAAAAAAAAAAAACAAAACAAAAAAAAAAACACAAAAAATAAAAAAAATAAAAAAACAAAAAAAAAAAAAACCAAAAAACATAAAAAACACCCCAGCGACACCGCAAAAAAAAACTCCCTCGCATCTAAAAAACACAAAAAAAAACACGCCAAATGAAACAAAAAACAACACAACGAATAAAAAAAAACGCTAAGGGGACAAAAACAGCAAAAAAAAAAAAAAAAAAACACAAAACGAAAAAACTCCAACAAAAACGAACAAAAAACAACCACCCCCCTCCACATCAGACAAAAAAAAAAAAAATTCTTCAACTGTACATACCCAACACACTAAACATGAAAACGGTAAAAAACGTAAACATCAATCTTGAAATTAAAAAATAAAAAAAAGACGCAATCAAAATTGACACACCAAATGGCAAAACCCTTCACAACCCACTGGGCACGAAGACGCGGTCTGCACCCAACCCCCAACAGCAAATTCCACACCCACCAGCTTCAAAAAAAACACCCTCACAAACCAAGGCAACAAAACACTCCAACAATGCAACCTTCAACCAAAATCAACACACAACGACAGACACAAGTCGACCTCAACCCACCACCCACCCAAACACACCAAAGTTCCACGCCCGGTGCCAACCATCCACCACCCCGTTTGACAAAGATAAAAAAAACACAACGGACAAAGAAACGGGGTGACGACATCCCCACTCAATAATACGAGATTATATTTTATATATAATTGGTCTGATCCTGACATGGGTGTTTTGTTACCTGTGTCACAAACGATAAATAACAAACATCCAACACAACTGTCGATATATTTATGTACACGACTGATGCCAAACAAAATCAATAGTGAACTACAAGCTTTAGCTTAAATATGTATATTATTACTTAAAAACTAAATATTTGCTAATTTAAGCACAACTGCAGTTAACAAAAGCTACACAACCACACACGGATTGTAACCATAAAGCAAAAACCATGCGTAGCAAAAATAAAAACCACACCCCCGCGGGATAATATTAAATTTTGCCGGCATACACAAACACACCCAAAGAAAAAACATACCTAAACTGCAAATCTACCCATGATTTATAGATTAAGAAATCGGCATTTTTGTTCTATTGATAAGACAAAAAAATAAATTAAAAATGCACAACAAAGATAGAAATGCAATAGCCAAAAAGCATCCTCAATAACACGTGAAAAGACAACATCCCCGTCACAACCCAAGCCCACCCGGCTTCAATACCAAATTATCACAGAAGCATAAAAAAGGCATTCTGAAAACCACGACCCCAGGCGTATCCAATCGCCTGAAGACCCACACCACGCCGGATTAGCCTGCGGAAATCGGACAACCGAATATCGGAATCGGCTCCCGACAGTCCCCAATCCCGATCTAAATAATATTATTCTAGACATCCCCGACGAACCATTTGATAAAAGTTAAACTTTATTCCTGGAATATACCAGTAAAAACAAAGAAGCTGTAATTAAGGAGAACGAAAATGGAAGACTTAGGGGAGAAATCGGCGCAGGTCGCCCCCCCTATCCCTCCTCCCTCCACGTCCACGGCGCCCAAGTCGCCCCGCCCCCGGCCTGAAAAATATGAAACGAGCCTCACACGATTTTTTCGGCACAAAATCTTTTTGTTTTTTTTTTTTTTCATTCATACTTCTTTTTCCATTTTCAATTTTGAAGACATTTGTTTTTTTTTTTTTAACACCCAGATTTTTTTTCAATTTTTTTCGGAGGCAGCCATTTTGATTTGACCTAAAAACCATTTCCCCTCAAAGACCAAGACTTTTTTTTTTCCAAACATCTCCCGCAAGTTTGGTTTTTTTTTGAGTGGACAAGAAAAGAGGGTTATTTTTTTTTTTTGTGTTTTGAAAACCCGCCCAAACTATACACCTCAGGCTCATGTTTTTGTAGGAGGAATGGGGGGGATTAGGGTCCCCCACTATAACTGGGGCAAAGGGAAAGGGGGGGGGTGGAGGGGGGGGGGGAGGGGGGGGGGGGTTTTAGATAAACTAAGGGGGGGGGTGGGGGGGAGTATAATTACACCCTGAGGTTTGGTAGTAGATTATGCAACGTAATTCACTTTGTATGCTCCGCGGAAAGATTCCAGTGGATTATATGGTCTATCGTCTCGCGCACCCACATCCTGAGGACACCCCAACGTTACGCGCCCCACCGCCTACCCGCCACCCCGTTGCAACACATGACCCGCCTTTGCGACGACTTACATGCTCCGTAGACTACTAGCCCAAGTCATGAACCTGGGGGTAAGCGGCTATTCAATGTGAAGCACGTCGTTTGCCCACAACACACAGAATACGATTCAAGTATACCAGTCCGCTTGGGTAGGACTTTGACTATACCACCTTTTATAAAATACTTAAATTCATAGACCACACCGTAGCACCCCATGCACTCTTTAAGAGCCCAAACAACCCCCCCTCTCACCAGTGGGGAGCATGACCCCTTAATGAGAAATAGAGTGGTGGTAACATGTCACTTGAAAAAAGTAAATTAGTAATGACTAGTTTTTAGTTGTGGGTAGACAAATCCAATACCCGTAGTGCTGATTAGAATGGTGCTGCGAGTTCTGGAGTATATTCATAATTAAGAGTTTGGGAATTTTGTATCAAATGATTTAGATGATAAGTTATGAAAATGGTGGAGCTAGTTCAATGTATAATCAACCAAAGAAAATGCAGTAAACGCCTCTGGGGGAGGTCTTGGTGTGCAGTGTTGGAGGCTTTTTCTCCCTTTTGATACATATGAGTATAACCCTCGTAGCCCCTCGCATGGTTGATGTAGTTTTGTAATATTGTGTACAGCACAAGTGTGGTATAAAACCTAACCTATTGAAAGAAATTAAGCATACCCAGGGATGCATAGATTTAATGGTAACATCGAATGTAAAGTAGATGTGTATGGGGATATGTGAATATGAGGGTAGTTGGGATTACGGACTACTTGGGTGGGACTTGCCATTGTATAAAATAAATACGTTCCAATGGAAAAACAAACGAGATAAATGGTGGTGTGTATCTTAATTGGTTATTTTTACCTGTCAGACGTGATGAGAACAGTTAACCTACACGATTTAGATATGTGGGAAACCAAAACTGTGACCAACATGTGGTCTCCATAGGAGGGGATGTATGAGGTTTTGGTGGGTATTGGGTTAGTTGTAATGGAGAACGACATGAACAATATATACAGTTTAGATTATAAGGATGTAGGGAGGGGATGGTGTGAGATGGAGGTATAAGTGTGACAAAAATCCAGTGCATTTTCTGTAGAGAGTAAACAAATGGTGTGTATATTGAGATAGATTTATTTTCTTTAATAATTGGGGTGACCGAGAGGTTAGATGTATAAAGCAAATCTGATGAACAGATGGGGGTTGACTCTATGTTAATACTACCCGAAAAGCGACAAGTTCGGTTTTTAACTAGACTTGATGTTTGCCCTATCATACCTCAACAGATCCATTACGAAGTCCTTAAGTTTCTCATGTTGAGGGGGTAATTTCAATGTAATTAACGTTGGAAGTATTGTCGTCTAAAAACGGTCAACGAAGTGGACTATGAGGAAACCAATGCGTAAGCTGCAGTAATGACATGGATTGCTCCCGCCGCGGTCAGATTTGATGTTTGTATATAGCACTTCCTATTGTGAATTGTGGTACCCTTTGATAAATCATAACGTATTAGTTTTTTGATTGTCCCGATTGTGGAAGTGCCTCTATGATCGACTTGCCTAAAACATTAGTGGAGTTTTTGTTGTATTTTATGAGGTGTGAGTAAAGCAAGTCCTCTTTCCCCCCCTGTGTCCAGGGAGACATAAAGGCTTAATTAAAATGTCATAAGGTATCCGGTTGTGACTTCGGAGAAATTTGGTTCCCCATTAGATGGTTTGGCGGCCCCCGAGCTTTTTGATAACTGTCTCCCCCCCCAGATAGCCATACGAGAATCGGACCTTCGGAGTACAATTTAGAGAATGTTGTGGTTTGTTTTTATTTTTTTCTAAGACTGTGTGAACACAATCTGAAAAAATTACAGGGCTGGGGGGTGGGTTTGTTGGTGATGGGATTGTGGGTGGGGTGGGGGGGTTAGGGGGGTGGGTTGTGGGGGGTTGGGGGGTGGGGGGGGTGTGGGGGGTGGGGGGGGTGGGGGGGGGGGGGTGGTAAGGGGGGGGGGGGGGGGGGGGGCAGGGTAATAGATGCCACTCTGTTGACGTGAGGGGGGGAAGGAAGTTTGAGGGGGGGGATGGAGGGGGCATTTTTTATACCTTGGGGGGGAGTGGGGACGGGATATCGTTGGACCCAACGAACAGTGGTTATTCCTTGCCCCCATGCACCAGTAACACCCGGAAGACCTTCCCCAGAGAGATTGAGAGATCCTAATCCGTTTGTAATATATCCCCTGGCAGAACTCATGTTTTCGCCAATCCCTTACCTTCCCTTCCCGAGTAATACTTTATATGTTTCTTTTTTTTCGTCAATGTGGTTTATGATAAGGAAGGGAAAATGATTACCTTTTAAGTCGAGAACGAAACACCGGCGAGACGCAGCGATTATGGGTTATAACACACTCAACTATTCTCCCTTGGATTGCCCCACCAAATCATATACAGATGCCTTAGAGAAGTAATTACATTAACCCTTTAAATTCCTGAAAGAACTCAAGAAGATTGGGTTGTCCCGTACCCCTCCCACCCTTTGGAGTCCTGTCCCCCTCATCTAAGCGGTACCCCACACTTGAAAAACAATTACTGAGCATAATAAGTTAAGAACCCCCCTATACAAGGTCCTCCCAAGATCCAGAAATAATTAAGACCCGGAATTAGGGTCAGGGGCTGTATTGCTACAGGGGTCTGGTTGTAGGTGGAGCTTGAATGCCGAAGCAAGACACGTCCTCCAGGCCAGAGATGTCACAACCTCGGAGGGATTTGAGATGCACGCCGGGTAGCGACTCCCCCTTAGGTGTCCCTTAAATCCTGGACTTAATCAGGCCATTGTAAGACAGCTTAAAGACAGACTAGTTGGACTATTTCAAGTATTCCTTGTGTACAATTACGAGGGTCGCAGCTTGGGTGATGACACAGATCGAAAGAAGTCGACCTCCCCGCCCCCCTAAATTACGCTTGTGTCCATGAATGGTTTATTCCTTCGCCCACCCTCTCAGTGCCATAAATCAAGTCCCTGACGCATTTAATGGCCAGTGTGAACAATACTTTTAGGAGACGTCCGAAAAATAGCATGGAGAGGATATACCCCCCTCATGTAGCATGATCGCCACCCCTGCATCCCCTCTAGACAGAGATTGCAACATCGCCCCGCCTTTTTTGTTAGACTGAGGTAAGCTAGACATGCCATTAAAGCCACAGAGACTATCCGATGACTAGCGTAGCGAATTTAGGTTAGAACTAAGGCTAGGCACAATTGTGATGCCGCATGAGAATCCACTAATAGTTAGCTATCAGACCCGCTATGTGAACGCTGCGCCGTGATTCTATGATAAGCGACAGTCAGTTTTTGAACACAATCCCCTCCTGTTTCAGCAATTTATCCAGATTTTTGTGACTCCCGGTTTGCACGATTTGCAATATATGGAGTGTTATATGAATATCCTCCCCTAAAGGACGTGTATGGGACGAAGATGAGAAATCAATATATTCATGTAACCCTAGCCTTGCTAACTGAGGTGACCACTACTCGTGACATAAGCTGTAGCATGTCGCAGATCAACCGATGAGGTAGAATCCACTAGCACAGAAGAGGAGTACCCAATTAATTCCCCCCTTTCAAACTCCCCCCCCCTCCCAATTGTTGAAGGAACCTTCAGCTCCCTCTATAGAGTAATGGTACCCCCCGAGATCGTAGAATACCTATGGCAGTCAACGGTTGAGGTAAAAAACAAAGAATCCTTCTTACACTAAACCCACAAAATTCAAGAGTGAAGAGTACCCGGCTTTAGCAGCAGGGGCATGAAGGTTTATTAAAACACCGACCTCACCCCCAATAATGGTCTAAATACCAATGAAAAAAACCAGGCCGACCAAATACTCCTAAGGGTCCTTCCGCCATCTCAATAAAAAGCAACACTAGATTGCCCCACCATAACGGCAAAAGGATACTCAGATAACGCCATCATAAACCCGACATTTCCCTCAAAAAGGTCTCCCCCGACCTCACTCTTGCCACTCGACTCCTAAATATTGGGAATACCTTACTGAAAGCTCTATTAATTAGATAAAACTCTCACCTCCCCCCCTCCCCCGCTGTTTCAATCCCTTCCCGTTCCGGACTCTCCCTCAGTCCAACTCCCCTTCCCGTAGTACCCCCCCCCCTTCCTCCAGTTCCATGGTATGAAGAAATCTGTCCTAGCCCTCCTTGTCACTATAGCAAGTCATGCCGATCCCTGTAGTCCGAATGCCGGTGCATGTGAGCGTATCACAATGAGAGCCTGTAGATTCCTTTCCCCCTGTATGAGTTCACGCTATTGCTCAACAACATCGAAGAATATCCCACGAAACACGATACAACTGACTTAACGGCACTCAGAAGAAATGCCGAACTTCCTACAAACCCAGAAACGTGCCCGTTGCAGATACAAGATTTTACTCATTGCTCAAATTCCTCTAGTACACATTTTATAAAACTAACTTATTGTTGTTTTCAGTTGAACCCTCAAGGATTTTCTTTACCCTCCTATCTCGAGACGTAACCTAACTATTCGTTCTCCATAATGATAAATAATTGAGTTTGTTTGTGAATGACTAGGAGTCTTGATCCTGGCCTGTATCCCATTACACATCCCAAATCCCGCCCCCCCCTTCTCCCCCCACCCTAGGCCCTTGATCCACATGAATTTGTACCGGAACCCTCCCCAATCCACCCCCGCCCTGACAACCCTGGTAGACATCCCCCTCCAAAAAGTCCAGTGAAGAATATAGAAAAAAATTTATTAGCCAATAAAATCATATATAACCGCCCTTCCCCCCCCCAAAATTATCCCCCCCAGACAGTAGAGGCTCCCCCTACCCATGAATGTGTCGGAGCGCGGTTGGTGCCGAGGGTTGGGCGTCTGCGTATGTCGAAAATCGTTGCAGGTGCGCAGAGGGTTTTCGCAGGAATAAGTCAGAGAGACACCTCCTCAGATCCACAGGCTCAGGTGTCCACGAACTCCAGCTAGTTCCCCCCCTTACAGGCGCCTTTCATTCTCTACTTTAGTATATTACTTAAATACTCCCCGTCGTCAAAAACAAAGATCCCCCTCCCTCGAAGTCTGTAAACGAACAATACAAACATAACAAACCCATATGTGTACGATGTCCTCGACTGGCTAAAGTAAGGATGGGCTGCCCAAGAATGGATGAGATGAGTGTGCCTCTCTATTTCAACATCTTGTAAGCAAGATCACTCAGTCATTCCCTACATTGAGGCCTGGAACAAACCCCAGATGACACTGCCCGCCCCTTGCCCTCGCGCACTACTGATTAATCCACCCTCCCCCTGTGATGGGCTTTTGCCCCTCACCCTTACCTGACGGCGTCGCTTGATGCTGTGAGAACTTAGAGTCAATGTTAAAGGTGTTGCGTAAGGTCAGGAACCGTCTGCTGGAGCTTCGGTGGTCCCGAATCCCCGCTAATGTGTGCCTTCGATCCGGATGACCGAGTACGCCGCGCTTTTGATCATCATGACCAGATGGTAAAGGCATAGTACTCGCTGTGTCGCCGAGTGTGCAGCTATTCGTCCACGCTGCACCAGCCAACCTCCTCGACCACGCTGGCTTACCAGAATTAAGAGAACATTCCTTCGGATCTCGCATTAAATCCACCCTACTGCATCGTCTCTAGAGGAGAGACTTGCTGCAGTCGAAAGCTACAGGATGGTCAGTACGGGTCCAGACTCTACCCCCATACCATCGTCTATGGAAGTCCCGTTGTGCGAATCACGTTTCGCGACCTGACGAAGCGTAGTTTGAAGAAGAATGGGTATCATTTGATACAGCCATCAGCTGATAATACACTCCGCTGATGTTGGGCGAGGTGACGACTAGGTCCCCCAGGTTTTAATCCAACCGTTCCCTCCTTCCCCCCCCCCCCCTCCTCCTCCTGAGTTTAGATCTTGACTCCGCTACGTGGTTACCCCGATTCCCCCCCCCCATATCTCGGCACGCGCAGCTTATCCCCCGTACTATGTTCCCTCCCGGATTCCCCCGTGCTGAGGGCGCTCCACGCCGAACCTCGAGTAGATAGTGCCCCCTTCCATATACGATCTCCAATGATAAGTATAGAGCAGGAAGCGGCTGTGGAGACTGCTTTACGCGTACAGCAGATTCAGTATAGATAGCGAGAGCGCGGACGCCCTCCTAGCCCATCCCTCACGCTCGCAGAAACTGAGCGAGTATCCTTGATACGTGGTCAGACTCAACACGCATCGCAGTATGTCCCCTTGTGGCATCCTCGTTCCCCCCTCCCGTCCACCCGCAGATCACCCCCCGCTAGTGACCCTAGGAAAACCGCCTCAACTGAATTTTCCCCCGCCCAACCTTGTCTGCCTATGAATCTCCCGTTCCCAGACGGGCGTTCCCCCTGCCCCCCCAAGCTCGTGAACGTACTCCATCGCCTCTCGTACACGTCCCCCCCTCAGCCAAAGATAGAATTTAGTTGTTAACCTTGTCAGCCCCTGTGCTTTTGCACCCTCATAAGATCCATCCCTTTTCTATCTATCAAGCTCAGCCGGAGGATAACAATTCTTAAAATCTTATAAATCGGCTCATCCACACTCCCTCTACCACACTAAAAACACCTAATTATGTTGTTGGCCAAAACTACTGGTACTCATTAGTCTGACCCAGCCTCTACCTTGAACTCGCTTCGGCTCGTTCCTATTTAATCAACTCTTCTAAATGATCTCCACACAACATAGCTTCGATTCTCGGTTTCACTCTACTCTCTTCTGTTCAGTTCCAAACCCCATACACTCTCTTCCTCCTCCCCCGACCGAATTGCCCTTCTTCTATCTGTCTCTATCTCTTCCTGTCTCCTCTTACTTCTTCTCCCCTGTCTTGTCCTTCTTCATCTTTCGCTTCTTATCCTGCTCTTTCTTTCTATTTCTCGTCTCTTCTTCCTCTTTCTGTCTTCTTTTTCTTCTTCTTCGTCTTCTCTAAGGTGGTTCTTTCTTTCTCGGTCGTCTTCTGTTTTCTTCTTTCTTCTTCTTTCTGCTATTCTTGGTCTGGTCGTTTGTCATCTTCTTCTTCTTTTCTGTCTGGTTCCGTTCGGGTTCGGTTGTTTCTTTCTCTTCTTTCCTCGTTCTTCTTCTTTTCTGTCTTCTTTTCCCTTTCTCTGTCGTAGGTTCTTCGTAGGTTCTCTTCTTTCTTCCCTTCCTCTTCTCTTCCTCTTCTTCTTTCTCCCTATCTCTTTTCGGTCTTCTTCTATTTACTTCTTGTCCCCAATTCTCTAAGTTTTTTTTATTGTCTCCATTTGTTTTTTTCTTTCTTTCTTTTTCTGCTTTCTGTTTCTTCTTCTTCAGCTTTTCTCTTTTTTCCTTTTTTTTGTGTTTTCTTCTTTTTTGTGTTTTTTATCTTCTTTGTTTCTTTTTCTTCCCCATCGCTGTCTCCCTTCCTTCTTTCTGTATCTTTTTTCTTCTTTTTTATATTTTTCTTTCTTCTATCTTCTGTTTTCCATACTTCATGTTCTTTTCAACTTTTTTTCTCCACTTCTATTTCTTCCTTTTGTTGTTTCTTCTTCTGTCTCTTCTGATTCTTTTTTTTTAAAATAGAAATTTTTATTTGAATAAAAATAGAAAATAAAATAGTATAAAATTTACTCAGCATAATTGAAAAATTCTATATATATTAACAGAACCCCATGCACACTCTCACTTCATTACAATCTCCGCTTGATCTCCTGACTGGCACTTGGCCTCCCTGGAAGCACCAACGTAAAACCACCCGAACGTCCTAAGCTAACGTCTCATACTACCGCATTCTTCTCGGAGGCCCGTAGAGATCATAAGACCGCTTCATTATTCTATCTCTGGGCTCTTTGCAGTCTCACCGCGCCCGATGGCCGACGCCACCCACTGGCGCGGGGGGCGTGCGGTGAC